>ML254334.1:30975-61639 GCA_005239495.1 Nicotiana undulata | reverse complement strand
GCCTAATTATATCAAAGGTGAACATGCATATTTAAGTCTGATTTTAAGGGATATACTTGCAGGGAAATGTGTCAAACAAATTGTCCATATTTTACGGGTTATTACATTAAGCAGGCTAGTTAGACATTTTAACAATTGCAACTCAACGAGTGAAATATCTTAAGCAACAGGATATCTAATGCACATAGAAGTTCCTAAACAAAACATGGTTTCTAAGATGAAATGCAGCAATGAATTTGTGACAGTTGATGTTGCTTGTTTATTAAGTGATCAGGGTCACGAATTGAGTTTAATAACATGCTGAAAGTGAAAGTCCTAAAGCAAGAATTCTAACATGTGAAATGCATGTCCTATGCATGTTATCTAATGCACAAATAAGTAAGTAAGGTCCTGTAGGCATGTTTTCTACCCATTTACCTAAGCTAGGCATGCATGACCCCCATATTCACTATCCAGCCCCAATCATTCGTTTACAAATTATTATAGACCATAATAAATAAATTACAATAATGAAAAGGAAAACAAGAAGTTATTCTATAGGGAGCCTTCAATCAGGCCCAATCTTCCAGACTCACCCCTCCCAATTTCACAACCTTACATCTACCTGGGTGCGGCAAAGCTCCCAAAGGCCCTAGTGAGGGCCCTGGCCAATACCAGCACCCAGCAAATGCCCATGGTTAAACAAGTGCAGCGTAGAGTACCCTTACCTAAGTGTCTCAAGGTTCAGAGGGAACTCATGGTCCCTAAGCGATGCACACACTAAGGGGGGTGGAACCTAAAGATCTAGGAATTATGTGAAGTGCTAAAAAAGGTTAAGCAAAGGGAAGTTTGAAATCACTTATAGACTAATAGAGGAAATAATTCTGAAACAGGAAGTAATGGCACTAATCACAACTCAGTAGAGTTCCAAGCAAACAAACAGATAGGGAAAGGGATGCAGGGGTAACATGAGATTAGTTTTGAATAAAGGAAGTAACAACAACTAGTCATAAAACAATCACAAGCAAGGACAGGGGTTGGGGACAAGTAGTGATAGTAGGTAATCAATTTTAGTTACAAGTTTATTACCAATTGGGGATACCTTCATGGAAATAACAAGCCATTATACAACTGCTAAAGAGATCACAGAAGAGAGGCTAGACAATTGATGAAAAAGACACACAAATATGCTAGACATGCAAAGGGGAAAAGAGACAGTAATCACATAGTCAAATGATCCCATAGGCCTTAATGAACCACATGGAATAGAGCAGGAGTTAGTGTTAAGCTAGAAGAAGGAGAGAGATCATATAGAGGGATTAGACATGCTAGTGACATAGCAAGCAATAGAACCACAAATAGAAGCACAAAAGAAACAGTAAAAACCTTAAACAAAATTGAAGCATGTTGTTTAGAGTACAGTAATATTAACTAGGACATACCAGTGATGCAAGTAAAGAGCAGCAGAGGAGGGTAGTGAATAGCACGGTATTAGCCTTGGCTTAGCAGCCGACTAATAGTAAGCAGCAAAGAGTAACAATAGAGACAAGAGAGAGAGCCAAGAGAAGCAGAACACAAAAGAGTAGTATATAGAGAATTGAGTAATGTTCGAATGATATATTCTTTTTAATGCAAGAGTTGGAGTATATATAGTTGAAAACAGATGATCGCATAAGGTAAGAACCATAAAATATGGTTAAAATAACAGACAAAATCAAATCAGTAGTGAGAAGGTACTTGGTTCCCTTGAATTATGGGATTCAAACTCCAAAATGGTAAAGAACCCAGAGCATATAAGGTATATAGAAGGCTGTACAAAATTAAATAAGGAAAGGATCAAAGTAGCATGTAATTAAGGAACTCATATCAATCAGTAGACTATTGGGTTAGGAGATTCAAATTCAAACGGTAATATATATGACACATAAGGCAATAAAATCAGTACCAAACTATTAAGGAAAGAGTCAAGCTTAATATGCATAGAATAGACAATTAAGGCTAGGTTCAACCAATTCCAATAAGGAAAGCAATTAGGAGTCAGCTGGTAACATAGTCGGCCACAATTAAGGAAAGAAAACATTTTGAAAGTTGAAATTAGTAAGGAAATCAACACACAAGATTGGTGACAGGTACAAATTACATGAAATTAGGGATTCAAACAAGAAGATCGTTAATTAAAGGAAATTAACCAGACTGCACACCCATAATAGGCAAAAGGATCCACTCGGTAACCCTAACAAGTACAATAAGTCAAAGAGTCCTATAAAATCAAGGATTCAAACTAGAGCATGCTGAAAGATTAGAGATTTAACAGATCAAACATAAAATGGGCAGGAGAAGCAAAGAACCAAAGCCCTAATGAACAAGATGGGGATAAAACCTCATGAACTCAGAGTATTCATAAGAAACAAGCACATAAACGAGTCAAGCGAACACATTATCACATGACAGACTCAGACTCAACGATTAGAGCCGAAAAACTTAGGAGTCTCATCATGAAATAAAGAGAAACATTTAAATAAACGCTTAGACATGGAACAATCATAGAATACTGCTAAAAATCAAAAAAATAGAAGCCATTTTGAAAAGAGTTAAGAAGCCCTAATTTAATAAAATGAAGAGTCGTTTAATAAAAGTCAAAAAATATTTAAGGAGGATGACAAGGAAATCGGAATATACCCAGATTTGATACAGATCTTTAAAAGGAATCTAAGCGTCAGAGTTAGGGTTTCAGAGATACCGGAGAAGATGATAAAACCTGCTGTGAAACTAGGAGATGGTGGTAGTCGGAGCATCCTAAGTCGAACCTCGCCGGAGAAGGCCGAAAAACACTCAGGCAGGAGCTTCCATGGATGCTTTGGCATGGAGGAAGCTTCACAGGGCCTTATAGACGAAGTACAAGGAGAGTCGGCTTCATGGTGGCCGGTGGTTGAGGGAATGAGCCTGGGAGTGGCCGGAGATGAAGGTGAAAGCCATCGGAGAAGATGAGGAGCCAGAAGGCTCTAGAGAGAACTGGGAGCGGAGGGGTCGAGAAGAGAGAGAGAGTGAGATAGGAAATGAGAGACGGGGAGGGGTTTTGGGTAGATTAATTATATTAACAAATAACCTGGGCCGTTGATCTCGTTTGATCAACGGCTCAAATTGAATGGGGACTGGGCCGGGTATAATGGGGTTTGGGTTTGGGTATTTAATTGGGTTTTGGGTTGGGTAATTGGGCTAGCCAAATGTGTCTAAATGTTAAATAGGAAGAGGCTAGTTGTGAAATACCCAATTTAATAGGATACTTAATTAATTAAAATAGCTAATGATTGTATAAAATTAAATTAAGTTAAAAATAAGTATAATTAAAGTAATTAGACAATATTAAAATATAAAAGACATGAGTTCGGATTTTTAAAGGTACAAAATGACTAATCAGGCCATAATTGCATAATGATTGCAATTAAAACTAAATAGGACACAATTGGCCAATTTATGCAATAATCGGATTTTAGTAAATAACAAGTGATTATAAATGACATACAGAACTTGGAAAGTATTTTGAAATTAATTTTAGAGCACAATTTATAAATTATAAAAATATACAATATTGGATAAATAGGAGACAATTTAGATCAAAATATGGAAAAATTAGGAAAAACACTCAATATTGCGGAGTGATGTTGAAAGCTTATATCCAAAATTTGAAAATAATTTGAGGAAAAATTGGGTATCAACAGCTACCCCTCTTTACCCGGGAAGGATGCAAGAGTTGTCGGGTAAAGATATGATGGCCAATTTTGACCGAGATGAAGCTGCGGGATAGAATTCGGCCGCACCTTGGTTTCTGAGCTGCCTACATATCCCTGGTTTTACAGAAATCAGGCCGCATGTAGTTCCGGAATCATCGGCGGAATATACCGGTGATGTTTCACAAGAAAGGACGCAAGGTGCATAGTAAGGTAAAAGTAGGAAGGTCTTACGGGATTGTGTCGAAGAACTGGGGTTGTCCGCCCCTGCCTGGTTGGCTGTTCCGGCCGGGTTTCCTGAAAATAAAGAGCGAAGGTATATTGTGCATAATTTAAACATGATGCAAGTTCCCGTCGGACTATGAATGATGTCTTTGGACCATTAAGATGATGTCCTTAGACCATGATGTCCTGGGCCATGAGTCGCTTGGTGCGGGATTCGCAGGCAATGAAATGATGTTCTCGGGCCATGAGGATGGTGCCTTCGAACCATGATGCCTCTGAATAATGATATGCAAGTCGAATATGAGAGATCCGCAGGCTATGAAATGATGTTCTCGGGCCATGAGGATGGTGCCTCTGAACGATGACGCCTTTGGACAAGTTGGCGATATTTCAGCCCATGAAGAATGCAATAGTATGATGTTGGCAAGACATAGCTTAGTCTTGCGATTTGCGAAAAGAAAATAGGGGTAGATCTTAGCCAGAAAGAAAGCATAAATAAATGATGTAACGAAAGGTGACTGCTTCGAAAAGGTAGAAAGGAACGTTGCGTAATGAAGTAAAATGCGGAGAGAGGTAGCATGGAACCTCGGAAGGCAGAATGATAGCCTTATGCAAAGAATGTAGATGGAGGTAGAGCTTAACCTCGGAAGGCAGAAGTTAGCCCTATGCAATGTGAGAAAATGCAGAGAGACAATGCTTAGTCCCGGAAGGCAGAAGTTAGCCTTATGCAATGTGAGAAAAATGCAGAGAGACAATGCTTAGTCCCGGAAGGCAGAAAGTTAGCCTTATGCAATGTGAATGTAGATGGAGGTAGAGCTTAACCTCGGAAGGCAGAAGTTCGCCTTATGCAATGTGAGAAAAATGCAGAGAGACAATGCTTAGTCTCGGAAGGCATAAAGTTAGCCTAATGCAGTGTGAATGCAGATGGAGATAGAGCTTAACCTCGGAAGGCAGAAGTTAGCCTTATGAAATGTGAATGCAGATGGAGGTAAAGCGTTCTCATGCAAGATGGAGACAGAGCTTAGTCTCTAGAGGCAGAAAGATAGCCTCATGCAATGCAGAAAATAAAGTGATAGTAAGAGTTCTTAGCTGATGATAAAGCGCGATGATACGACTGTTGTGAATGAAGTATTGTTTGCAATGATGGTAGTAGTAAGCGTTGGCATGTGCAATGAATTCGAGAGTGTATCCTTAAGAAGCATGCGTCTTGTGGGGGTATTGGGATGTCTCAGGCTTTTGCCGTATTTGTGCCTGCATCCAAAAAAAAATCGTGAGTTCTGTAGAGGGAAGGGTTAGTTCGTATCCCTGCTGGCTCGGATCGGCCTATCTGCTTGATGATGATGACTTTGTTTGTACCACAGGGGTAGCGTTGCTAAAACAAACTGTTTTTCGAGAAATAAATATGCATGGTTTTTATAAAATGTGATATAACATATAGAAAAGAAATAGTTTTCTTTGGATGAACCGACGACCCTGACGCGGTTCAAGATATTGCAACCTCTCTTGCAACGGAGATTTGAGGGTCCTCCTCAACGTTTGCCCCAGTTTGATGGGTGAAGGCTTCTAGCTGCTACTGGTGCGGTGCTTGGCTGAACTTGCTTCGGAATTTTGAGGTTCCTCCTCAAAATTCTGCCCCAGTTTCCATTCGTGGGGGAAATGAAAATTTTATTAGAATGTGACCGAACCCACAGGGCTGCCTAAGTATCCCCTCTCAAATGGGAATCAGGTCAGGCGTAATTCAATTTACAACATTGATAGGAACATAATGATTACACATAATAGCGCTTGACTGCGTCTGAATTGATTGGTTTAGGCCAAATTTCTCCATTCATTTCTTCCAATATGAGTGCTCCTCCTGTTAGCACTCGGTGAACCATGTACGGGCCTTGCCAATTGGGAGAGAATTTCCCTTTTTCTTCGTCTTGATGAGGAAAGATTTTCTTTAACACCAGCTGCCCCGGTGTGAATCGTCTTGGTCTGACTTTCTTGTTGAAGGCTCGGGTCATTCTGTTCTGATATAGCTGACCATGACAAACCGCGTTCATTCTCTTTCCGTCTATGAGGGCCAATTTCTCATAGCGGCTTCTTGTATAATTCTCAAAGATGGAATTTAAACTTTAGCAGGGATGATGGCTTCTGTACCGTATACCAACAGGTAAGGAGTTTCCCCGATTGATGTGCGAACCGTGGTGCGATATCCCACTAGGGCAAATGATAACTTCTCGTGCCATTGCTTGTGCTTTTCTATCATCTTTCTCAGTATCTTCTTGATGTATTTGTTGGCAACCTCAACGGCCCCGTTCATTTGAGGTCTGTATGCTGTAGAATTCTTGCGCTTGATTTTGAAAGTCTCACACATTACTTTCATCAAATCACTGTTGAGATTGTAACCATTGTCGGTGATGATTGATTCTGGAATGCCAAACCGACAAACAGTGCGGTTGCGGACAAAGTCGTCCACGACTTTCTTAGTAACTTTTTTGTAAGATGCTGCTTCGACCCATTTGGTGAAGTAATCAATGGCAACCAGAATGAACTTGTGTCTGTTGGAAGCTGCAGGCTCGATTAGTCCAATAACATCCATGCCCCAAGCGACGAACGACCAGGGTGAGCTTGTTGCATTAAGCTCGCTGGGAGGTACCTTTATCATATCCCCATGTATTTGACATCGATGGCATCTGCGGACATACTAGATGCAATCTGCTTCCATGGTCATCCAGAAATAACCAGCCCGAAGTATCTTCTTTGCTAGAACAAACCCGTTCATATGAGGACCGCATGTACCAGCATGTATTTCCTCCAAAAACTTCGTTGCTTCCTTTGCTTCGACATATCTTAGCGAACCCAGATCGGGAGTCCTCCTGTACAGGATTCCTCCGTTGTGAAAGAAGTTGTTTGATAATCTTCGTAGAGTGCGCTTTTGAGTGGCGTTTGCAAGCTTTGGGTACTCTCCCTCTGCCAAGTACTCCTTAATATCATGAAACAAAGGCTTTCCATCTGCTTCTTCTTCAACGTAGGCACAGTAAGTCGGCTGAGTGTTAATCCCCACTGGGATAGGATCAATGAAGTTCTTGTATGGATGCTGGATCATAGATGACAAGGTGGCCAGTGCGTCGGCGAACTCATTCTGGATTCTGGGAACGTGCCGGAATTCAATCTTTGTGAACCTCCTTCTCAATTCCTGCACACGATGTAGGTATGGCAGTATCTTAGAATTCTTGGTCGCCCATTCCCCTTGGACTTGATGTATCAATAAATCGGAATCACCGATCACTAATAATTCCTGAACATTCATGTCAATGGCCAAGTTGAGCCCAAAGATGTAGGCCTCATATTCAGCCATGTTGTTGGTGCAGGGGAATCTTAGTTTTGCGGATACCGGATAATGCTGACCAGTTTCTGAAATTAAGACTGCTCCAACACCCACGCCTTTGAAGTTTGCGGCCCCATCAAAGAACATCCTCCAACCGTCGTAGGATTCTGCAATGTCCTCTCCTACGAATGACACTTCTTCATCGGGGAAATACATTTTCAATGGTTTGTATTCTCCGTCCACAAGATTTTCAGCAAGATGATCGGCTAATGCTTGTCCCTTGACCGCCTTTTGAGTTACGTAAATGATGTCGAACTCACTTAACAGGATCTGCCATTTAGCTATCTTGCCAGTGGGCATGTGCTTCTGAAAGATGTATTTGAGATGATCCATCCTCTATATGAGGTACATTGTGTAGGCACAGAAATAATGCCTCAGCTTCTGTGCGACCCAAGTCAAAGCACAACAGGTGCGCTCTAATAGAGAATATCGGGCCTCATACGGAGTAAACTTCTTGCTGAGGTAGTAAATTGCTTGCTCTTTCCTCCCTGTTTCATCATGTTGCCCGAGAACACAACTGAAACCTCCATCTAACACGGCCAGGTAGAGTAATAGGGGTTTACCCGGCTCTGAGGGTACCATGACTGGTGGTGTTGAGAGGTAATCTTTGATTCTGTCAAAGGCTTTTTGACAATCCTCAGTCCATTTGGTGGCAGCATCCTTTCTTAGCATTTTGAAAATCGGTTCACAAATGACAGTGGACTGGGCTATGAACCGGCTGATATAGTTGAGCCTTCCCAGGAAGCTCATAACATCCTTTTTGTTCCTTGGTGGCGGCAATTCTTGGATGGCTTTGACCTTTGATGGATCTAGCTCTATTCCTTGACGACTGACAATGAACCCTAGCAGCTTCCCAGCAGGAACCCCGAATGCATACTTCGTGGGGTTAAGCTTCAGATTGTATTTCCTTAACCTGTTGAAGAACTTTCTCAAATCTTCCATGTGATCAGCAACTTTCTTTGATTTGATGATGACGGCGTCCACATATACTTCGATCTTTCTTGTGAATCATATCATGGAATATAGTAGTCATGGATCTCATGTAAGTGGACCCTGCATTCTTCATACTGAATGGCATCATTTTGTAGCAATACACTCCCCACGGCGTAATGAATGTTTTTTTCTCAGCATCTTTCTCGTCCATCCAAATTTGGTGGTAACCAGCAAAACAATCTACAAAGGACTGCAGCTCGTGCTTGGCACAGTTGTCAATTAAGATGTGTATGTTTGGCAAGGGGAAGTCGTCTTTCGGACTGGCCCGATTAAGATTAGTCGGACTCTGACCTTCCTATCTTTCTTTGGTACAGACACAATGTTAGCTAACCATTTAGGATATTCGACCACTCGGAGAACCCCGGCGTTGATCTGCTTAGTGACCTCTTCTTTGATTTTCAAGCTCATGCCTGGTTTGAACTTCCTGAGCTTTTGCTTCACTGGTGGGCATGTTGGATTGGTTGGCAGTTTGTGGGCCACAATAGATGTACTGAATCCAGTTATGTCATCATATGACCAGGCGAATATGTCCTCATACTCTCTTAAAAATTCCGTATATTCCTCATTTTCTGACGGTGACAGATGAATGCTGATGCGTGTCTCTTTGACGTTCTCTGCGTTTCCCAGGTTGACGACCTCAGTCTCATCCAAATTAGACTTAGGTCTGTTCTCAAATTTCTCGACTTCTTTAATAATATCCTCAGGTATATCATCCTCGTCTGACTCGGAATCCATTCGTTGCGTTGCCTCGTTGCAGGTCACAATCGTCGGTTCATCAAGATAAGTAATAGTAATGTCGTAAATGGGGGGGAAAACAGTAGCAAGTAAATATAAGTAAATGTAAGATTTATAAGGAAATTGAAAATGCTTTGATAAATTGAGTAATTGTTTGAACATAAAAGCTCTTTCTTGCAGAAATTAAAAATGCGAAAAAGAAGGAAATGCTTTAAATAAATAAACTAAAAATAATGTTTGTTTTGTTAGCCTTGCTACCCCGAGGCTCGACGGGCTTTGGTTGTCCTGACGGACCAATTGTTGAGATGTGATCCCTTGCTCATGACGTGTATGGAAGGGCCTTCCTCCCCCTCCTCCTCAAAGATGACACAACAGTCCATATCCTCATTATCCAGAAAGAGATCCCTCATTGCCGCTAGCGCTTCTTCTTCGTCTGTACCATATATGACGTCGGTTGGCTGGAAAGTCTACTCTATGCGGGGTATGGGTTGCTCCAATGGGTAGTAGGGGCCGCGCCATGGTGGCGACCAGTCCCTGAACTCCTTCCAAGTGTATTTGTACCCTATACCAAAAGTGGTACCGTGCTTCTTGAAAGTTATTGGCTTTGTTATTCCTTGGAGATTCTTACCGAGCCCTTTACCCGGCTCGTACCCTTGCCAGTTCAATATGCTTTTGGTCTTACTGCCCCACCACTTGTCTTTGTCAATAGCGTTAACACGATCTATGTTATGATAGATTTCTCCACCCAACTTCCTCCTTCCATCGATGACCGAGAAGGTCTGGCGACCATAGATATGGTTGCTACCGTCGCCATGAATGATTACCTCTTGGTGATTCCATTCAAACTTCACAGCTTGGTGTAGGGTTGATGCCACGGCCCCATCAGCATGGATCCAAGGTCGTCCCAATAGTAAGTTGTAGGATGCAGGCACATCTATTACTTGGAAATCTACATCGAACCAAGTTGGTCCCATCTGTAAGCACAAGGTGATTTCTCCCATGGTGGACCTCTCCGAACCATCGAAGGCTTTTACGTTGATCTCTCCTTTCTTTATCTCATGTAGACTTTTGCCCAATTTCTTGAGCGTAACCAGCGGACAGATGTTGAGGCTGGAACCCCCATCAATTAGGATCCTTGTGATGAAATGATCCTCACATTGTACCGTGATGTATAGTGCTTTGTTATGTCCTAATCATTCGGGCGGCAGCTCATCTTCATGGAAAGTGATCTTGTGACTTTCCAGTACCTGGCCTACCATGTTGGCCATTTCCCTACTGGTGATATTGTCTGGCACGTATGCTTCACTCAGCACCCTTAGCAAAGCACTCATGTGTGTTTCAGAGTTATGTAATAGGGAGAGAATGGATATCTGAGCGGGTGTCTTGTTCAACTGGTCGAGGATTGAGTATTCCTTGGCTTGTATCTTTCTCCACTGATCGTCTGAACCTGTTTCAATAATGGGGGGACGGTTGTTGGCCTGCTTTCTAGACTCGGCCAAATGCTCAGGGGTATAAACTCTGCCAGTTCTTGTCATACCCTGTGCGGCGATGGCTTCTTCAGACTTGCCTTTACCTTTCCTCCTTGCTTCAGCGGTATAGTCCCACGGAATGGCATCTGAATAAAAGGGTGTCGTTGTTGACATTGTCACTGGAATAGGTGAGGTCATTCTTGCCGGAGTATATGTTATAGATGGCCGGATTGCAACTTCGAGCGATCGCACAAACTCGACTTCGATCGGCCCTGGGCTTTTCCCTCGGCGGGTGGCCTTGATTCAAATTCAAGTGGAATGGACATGTTCACCTCAGCTTCCTCAGATGGATGCATTTGGACTATGATCGGATTAAGAGTAATGGCAGGCTTCTTTGGATCGCCCTCTGCAATCATCCCAATCGATCCCTCGAGATCCCAGTCATCATCGACCTCAATCATGTGGACACCACCCTTATGGTCAGGCAGCGGATTATTGCGAACATTAGGAGCAGGGTCCTTGGCTACAATGATCGTGTTATCTATGAGGGTATGTATCTTGTCCTTCAAGGAACGACATTCCTCGATGGTGTGTCCCTTCATGCCAGAGTGGTAGCACATGTTTTGTTTGGGTTGACCCACTGAGATGGGTTCTCAGGGATGACAGAAGGAATGGGTGTGACGTAACCTGCGGCTTTAAGCTTTTCATATAATTGGTCAATGGGTTCAGCTATGACAGTATACTGTTTTGGTGGGCGACGGTCGAAATTTGGGCGAGGTCTCGGGAAATTTTGGCGATTAGGTTGTGATTGGTAGTGAGAGGGTTGGGAATTGTAGGCATTATAAACGGAAGCTGGTTGGGAATATCATGGCGAGGTAGGATGATATGTGGGTGGTGGAGCTTGATAGGCGGGTGAGGGTGTTTGGTAACTTGGAGCTGGTTGGTATGTGAAGGAAGGTGCGGGGTATACTTGGTATTTGGGAGGGGATTTGGCTTGTTGTGCCACCATCCAGCTCCTACATCCCTTTTCTTGGACACACCACCGGATTGCAGAGCTTTGTTGGTAGCCTGTAAGGCTTCCAAATTAGTAAGCATACCATTTTTGATGCCTTCCTCGATTTGTTCTCTCAACTCGATGATATCAGAAAACTTGTGTCCTTCGACCATCATCAGCCGCTCATAGTACTGAGGATCCTGAGCGCGCACGAAGAACTTCTTCATTTGCTCTTTTTCCAAGGCTGGCCTGACCTTAGCAGCCTCTGACCTCCAACGAGTAGCATACTCGCGAAAAGTCTCAGTTGGCTTCTTCTTCAAGTTATGGATGTAGAACACATCCGGTGCATTCTCCGTATTGAATCTGAATCTATCCATGAAATCCGTAGCCATATTCACCCAATTGATCCATTTCTTTGGATCCTGATTGATGTACCAAGATAGTGCGTCACCTTTCAAACTCCTCATGAAGAGTTTCATGCGGATCCTTTCATCTTTTCCCATGCCGACCAACTTGTCACAGTAAGTCCTCAGATGGACTCTTGGGTCACCAGTACCATCGAACATCTCGAACTTAGGAGGTTTGTACCCCTCGGGCAGTTCAACATCGGGCTGTATGCAAAGGTCCTCATAATTCAATCCCTCAACCCCTTTAACTCCTTCGACACCCTGAACTCGGTTGGTCAATTTCTTGAGTTCCTCGGCCAGATTCCTGATGAGCTTGTCCTTTTCATCAGATTCATATGTATGTGGTGTGGAATGAGCTACAGTTTCCACGTAAATGGGGTTGTCATAAGCATGGAAATGGTCTCTTGTCTGATCTTGTGGAGGTGGAGTGTTGTAATTGCGTGGTGCTGGTGGAACGGGATCTTTGGGGTGATTGGGTTATTTTTGGACGTTTTGGGGTAAAGTGGGGTTCAGAGTATTTGGGAAGTGAACATCTGGAACGTTGAGGGAGAATGATAAGTGGGCCAAATTCTTGACTTGGTCAAGCTCTTCTTGGAATTTTAGCAGCTTCTTCTCTAGTGGAGACATACCCTCGTGCAGAACTGGAATACCCTGACCATCGATGATCTCAACCTGCTCATCCCTATTGTCTTTTCTGGTACCGCTTGCATCTGCCATTTTAGTTTTACCGTTGCTTTTTCCTTTGGGAGGACTGGGAGGAGGAGGAGGAGGAGGGCCCCTTGATCTGGTGCAATAAGTTGTTGATGCCAGAGTGCACGAACTAACCTTTGGGGAAGGGGAATAACTAACAAAAGGTAGTGAAGTTAATGCAGATATAAAGACTATTGCGATAATTTAAACACGTAATGCGAAATTGTAAAACGCATCCTAAGTTGGGGAACCTCTTTATGCCCGAGGTAGTCCTAGCGACAAATTAATTTGGAGAACTTAAAATACTAAGTGCCTCATTTTATTGATAATAAAGTAGACAAATCCAAAAACAATACAAGAACAATAAGAAAGAAATAAAATCACTAACGGCCATTGGCCTTATTACATTGGTAAAGCGGAAAATAAAATCCTATCTAATTGGTCCCCGGAGGACCTTCTCCGAGCTTGGCCCTCTTGGCATATTTTAGATCATGCTGAGTTTAGGGACTTCGTGCCTCGTTTCTGCAAAATAAACAGGTTAGTCCCTTACCCCCACCGGACTCGACTATTTAACATCAATAATTAGCAATGAGCATTTAAGTTCTCCAAATAAATGCACAGAACGTGAAGTCGTCCTTTTGGGTTCCAGGGAAACCCAAGGGACTTTGGACAAAGCTATCTTAAAAGCTATTGTGCGGACAACACGTTAGCCTGGCTAGGTTTGACCATGATGCATGCAACATACAATAGAGTAAGGTTTCTATTGAGGTTTTAGACTGGTACCCTTGAGCGGACAACTCAAGGGGGAAGGCACGGATATGTCGACTGCACCGTTGATCGACTAGTTTTACCGCAAATACGCCTTTCCGAATTTAGGGGGTAGTAATATTGGAATAGCGCAACCACTCATTGTAAGTGTTGCTATAGGATTTGTTTGGCACGAGTGGAATATGAATGCGGAGCATGATATACAATAATAAGCATTAAAACAGGTAGGCATGTATTTTCACGTTGAGGAAAACGGTAAAGAAAGGAAATACAACAGTTATAATGGAAAGAGGTTACAAAGAAAACATGAAGATATGTCAGTTACGTTCAGGTGAAATAAATATCTGTAAAAATAAACAACAAACGGTATACGCTGGGGAATAAAAAAAAGGCATAAGCATTTAGATGCAAATTAAAGGTCCAAATACACAAAGCGAATTGTAATGGTATAAGCCTAGGGAAGGATCCCCAGCAGAGTTGCCACGTTGTCGTGCCCCCTTTTTCTATCACACGGGTTAGGTACGGAGAGATCGGGTTTATGAAATTCCGGACAAATCCTTAAAGGAAGAGTCGCCACCTAACGATTTTTATGGCGCGTTAGGGCACCTAGAGTTGAGAACTCATGAACTAGTTCGCGTTACCAGAGATTGGGTAAGGGCTTGAAATTATCCCAAGGGGAAGGTGTTAGGAACCCCTCAAGATCCACAACTCTGGGTCCCAGCCAATAAGTTTTGTGAATTTGGACGGTGAGCAAATAACAAGTAAGGTTCATATAAGAGGGGATTTAAAACAAGTTTAAAAAATCTTTAAAGGTTTTTGCGTAACACGGACATTTGAAAGGAATTGTCCTAGGTTTAAGATAATAAGGATCACTTCAATGCAATACCCGGTATGTCACACCTTGAGGAGGCGGCTACACGTGGTATTAACGCACCGGTCATCATATCCGTATTCTACCCTTCCCACCCCGTAAGGTTATGTAAAGCGCATGTTGGTTACGAAAGCTTATTGCGTGCCATTACCCGTCCCATCCTATGAGTCCTGGAGGGTGATTAGGACCACTAATCCTACAATGTGAGTGATAGGCTGGACATCCTAGGTTTAAAGGATAAAATACTAGGCGACAAGCATAACAAGTAAGACTTCACATATTAAGGAACACATAGGGACACATAAAGGTTCATAGATACCTCCACAAGTAGACATATAATTGGCACATCTCAAACACACTTAAAGTCTCAATGATAAGAGTTTAAATTAGGAATTTTAGGATAAAACAGTAAAAACAGTAAATCAAAAGAATCTAATTTTTTTTTAAAAAGAAAACTTAATGAGGGCAAAGGTTTTGATTGAGACTGAATGATTCAAAATAACTGATTTGCAAAAATATCGCAAAGATAATGGTACGAACTTAGAAGTGCAGTGTTTTAAAGCTTTCAAGAAAACATAGCGGAAAATCATTTGAGCCCATTTTTGGGAGTAAAGTAGTGATAAGTGACTGGAGCAGCAGCAAACTTAGGAGTAGATAGTGATTAAAGCTTAAGTAAACATAGATGAAAGTTATTAAAGCATTAGTTTGAAATGATTTCTTAAAGATAAGTAAATAAACATAGTGGCTCAACACAAAGTAACACCTATTAGTGTTCAAAGAAATGTAGTAAAAGAGCAATAAAATGGTATCAAACATAGTAACTTTGAAAGGCATACAAATAAGGATTCGAGATGGCACGATTTGGAGCAGAATGAAGCATTTTGAAAACCCAGTAGTTTGAAAAATATGATAGGACAAGCATTAGTGAAAATCAGTAAGAGGGAACAGATGCACAACTTCAAGATTGTTTAAGATACAGAGCTGGAGTTTTAATAAAGTAAATGAGCTTCAGTGAGATAAACGAAAGTAGGAACAACAAGGTTCAAAATGTTTAAAGGAAGTGATAAAAATAGAAGAACATAATCGTTTTGATGTTAATATGTATTAGGCCTAAGGTTTGCCTAAGCGTCGCCTATATTGCCTAATTATATCAAAGGTGAACATGCATATTTAAGTCTGATTTTAGGGGATATACTTGCAGGGAAATGTGTCAAACAAATTGTCCATATTTTACGGGTTATTAGATTAAGCAGGCTAGTTAGAAATTTTAACAATTGCAACTCAATGAGTGAAAGATCTTAAGCAACAGGATATCTAATGCATATAGAAGTTCCTAAACAAAAAATGGTTTCTAAGATGAAAATGCAGCAATGACTTTGTGAAAGTTGATGTTGCTTGTTTATTAACTGATCAGGGTCATGAATTGAGTTTAATAATGTGAAGACCCGTAAAACATTTTGCTTAAAATATTGCCCGAATAAGTCCCCGAGTTGATATCTCTGAGGAAACTCTTAAATCGGACCTTGAGTTTTCTAAAAATACCCCGGGATTTGAAAGAACTTAATTTTTCCAGAAATTGGGTGTTATGCGACGCACAATGCGATCGCATAACGTGTATGCGGACCGCATAGTGCTCGCATACCCGGGCAAAATGTTTTCAAAATTTGGCCCATCTGGGGGCCATTTTGCGGTCCAAAATGCGAACCGCATGTCAGGAATGCGATCGCATTCCTGACCGCATATTCGACACGGTCTGTTATTTTTCTAAAATTTTATATCCGACCCTAGTTTCATTTAACCACTGCCCCCTTTCACTTTAACAAGTTTCTGAACAAAATAGAGAAAAGGAAAGGAGAGTTCTTGAGAGAGGAAGTGGCTCTTCCTTTAGAGTGATTTTCAAGGTCTCTCAGGCCCGGTATTTCGAGTAATCTCTTTCTTCCCCATTCTAGCAGGTAAGGATTCCCAATCCCCTTTTATATAAATTTTCTGATTTTAAACAAAGGGAGGGTTGGCATGGATTGACTCTTGAAAATAGTAACTAAGACCTTGCATGCATGTTTATTAATGGTGTTAATCTAGTAAGAGGGAGTGGGTTGGGGTAAAACTTCACAAAGATAGGGTTGGTAACCTAGTGGGTTCACATAGTGTTTGGCAAATTGCTTGACAGAGAGTCCGAATTGTGTGAATGACTTCCAATTCTAAGTTGAATATGTTTAATTGTGAACTAGATTGACGGTACTAGTCGATTCGGTGATTGTGAGTAAAAGTTGAAAAGGAAAACTCGACTCCAGGTATGTATGGCTAATTTTAACCCTTGTAGAATCTCCTCGTTGGTGTTCGAGCATATGGTATGTGTACTTTGTTTGAGATTATGTGAACTGATCGTTCTAATGTGTTGAGACGTAAGATTCTATTCTCTGATTGTCTTAGCTAATTGCCACATACCCCCGTGCTATGTGAAGTTGTAAAATGGTGATTCCTTGTGCTTACTCTATCGCGTGCAAAGCTCGTTAACTGTTGAACACCCCGGTATGAAAGGATGTACTACCAAACTAAAGAAATGATAACGAATCTAATTGTCGAATGTATCTAAGTGCTAAATGTTGTGTAGTAAATAATGGAAAGGAAACGTGGATAACTAATAGAACTGTATGTTGTTGGCATACTATATATGATTCACTGTTGGATAAAGATTTTTCTGTGGCCGTGATTATTCGGCTGTTATGAATGACTGTCCTTGATAATGAGAATCTTTGTGATTTACTCGTTGGGTGATATGAACTTATGTTCTTCGTGATGATGATCCTTGTGATCAAATTGGTGGTGATTTTTAATTGTTCGGTGGGATCGGGTTGCACGCCGTAACACGGAGTAATAAGGGTGGACGAGGCAATAAGGGTGAGAGAAGGGGATAAGGGTGGCCGAGGTAATAAGGGTGGCCGAGGTAATAAGGATGGAATGTGATCATTATCACTATTGCAATAAAAATCTATGAGACTCGTGAATATGGAGGTGTTGAAAGGAAAAGGGGAATTTGTGAAACACTTGATTTTGGTTATTTTTATTTATGTGCAATTCTTGTTGGATCCTATTAACTGTCTCTTATCTGTGTACTGCTTGATTGTACTTGGGGTAAAGTTTGTTCATACATACTAGTACTATTCCACAGTACTAACGTCCCTTTTGCCGGGGGCGCTACATCTTTTATATGGATGTAGGTGGTTCCACAGCAGGTAGCTCAGCCCGCCGTTCGTGGTGCCTCCTCTTCATCTCCTCAGCAGTTGTGGTGAGCCCCTCTCCTCCTCGGGGCCGTGTGTGGATTATACCAGCCTCTTTTCTTTATGTTATAAAGGTATAGCTGGGGCCTTGTTACCGGCAAGTTATGTAAACTCCCTAGTATTCGTAGAGGCTCCGTAGACACAATGTGGGTAGTGCATAAATGTATCTTTGGGTAGTAACAATACGTACTCGGAATCGCGGACCATGTTGAAAAGTTATGTATGTATTGGTATTATGTATGTTTGAATATTTGTCGTTGGCATGTTAAAAGAGGAAAATAATGGAGACATGCTGTAATATGTACTTTGAAACTAAAATCGGCTAACTCATTTGAACTAATGTTTGTTATAAACGCAGGGCAATACGTTGGGCAGGAAAGGCAATCCAGGTCCGCTTGACTGGGATCACCCGGTTAGGCGCCGGTCTCGTCCCTCGATTTTGGGGCGTGACAAACATGGTATCAGAGCCTAAGGTTTTGAAAGTGTCCTAGGATGTCTCGGAGCCGTGTCTAGTAGAGCCCTTCTTATCGGTGTGTTGTCGACCACATCCATAATTAGGGGGCTGCATGGACATTTAGGAAAATACCCTTTCATTGTTATTCTGCATCGTGCGATGAAGTGAAATGTGAAAATGTCTTTATCTAATTCGTGCATTGTCCGAATTTTCAGTAAATGGCGCCCAAGAAGAGAGCTCGACTCGGCCTAGAGGCCAATGCCACCCCGAGTGTGGCCACACATCCTTTATCTGATGGTGCGGGTGAGAATGATTCCCCGACCTTGAATTTGCCAGACTCTTCCGTTCCAGGCCAGTCTATCCCTATTCCTGCTGCAGCGGAGGGTACGTAAATCCCTCCCGCTGATGTTCCTGATCCATCGTCAGTTCCAGCTTCCGGTTCCAATATTTCTGATGGAGACCTCAGGGGGGCTATTCAGATGTTGACTCAGTTAGTGGCCTCCCAGTCCCAAAGATCTCAGGCTGCCCATGCGTCTCCCAGCGAGCAAAGGGATTCTTCAGGTTCTAGGATCGACCAGTTTCTGTGGTTAGCCCCTCCATAGTTCACAGGCACCGATCCAGAGGCCGATCCTCAATATTTTATAGATGAAATATACAAGACTCTCCGGCTTATGAAGGCTGCTGAAACAGAGGAAGTTGAGTTGGCTTCCTATCGTCGAAAGGGGGCAGCATATTCGTGGTTTGAGATGTGGGAGAGTTCCCGTGGGGAGAGAAGCCCTCCGGCAAGTTGGGTCGAGTTCGTAGATGCCTTCATGGATCATTTCTTGCCTACTGAGACTATGGCAGCCCGTGCCGCAGAGTTTGAGGTCCTTAAGCAGGGCCACATGAGAATGTGAGAGTACCATATGGAGTTTGTGCGCTTGTCAAAGTATGCTACCCACATGATGCCGACTATGGAGGCCAGAGTTCGTCGGTTTGTTTAGGGCCTTTGTCCCTTGGTTGTCAATGACGCTGCTACAGCTGCTTTGCATTCGGATATGAACTACGGGAAGATTGTGGGTTTTGCCCAGGCTACGGAGGCACGGAAATTGAAGATAAGGTCAGAGAGAGAGAGAGTAGTGGTAGGGCCCGGTCAGCGGGCAACCCTGGGAGCTCGGTTGGAGGGGGGAGATCAGCCCTTGGGAGAGGGTCATCAGGACCATCTTAGTCCTATGCTCAGTCCTCAGCCAGTGCGCCGCCATCAGGGCATAGTTATCAGCAGGGAGGTCGCTTGCGGCCCGGTTCAGATAGCAGGACGTTCCACCAGTCAGGCCGTTCTGGTGGGAGGTATCCGCAGCAGCGGAGGGCCCAATGCCCTAAGTGTGGGAGGTCCCATTCTGAGCCATGTTACTTGGATATTCCGGTATGCTTCAGATGCGGAGTGAGAGGTCACACCCAGTGGAATTGTCGTGTGACCAGTCAGGGCACGGGTAGGAGCACTGCTCAGCCGTCCGGTTCTTCAGTCGCTGCATCTTCAGCAAGCCCTCTAGCTCCAGCAGGGCGCGGTGCAGCTAGGGGTAGAGCATGGGGTCAAGGGGGACCCAGTCGGTTCTATGCCTTGAGTGGTCGCCAGAGTGCGGAGGCTTCACCAGATGTTGTCACAGGTATTCTGTCTGTGCAAATGTTTAATTTTTATGCTCTTATTGATCCGGGGTCCTCTTTGCCCTATGTTACTCCATTTATTGCTTTGAGTTTTTTGATAAAACCCGAACAACTTCTTGAGCCTTTCTCAATATCGACTCCGGTTGGTGATTCCATTACGACCGCGCGAGTCTATAGGAAAATGTTGTCACGGTGTGTGGTCGAGATACCACGGCCGATCTTATTGAATTAAAGATGTTAGATTTTTATGTTATCATGGGAATGGATTGGCTTTACTCGTGCTTTGCTAAACTCGACTGCCGAACCAGAATTGTGAGGCTCGAATTTCCTAACGAGCCCGTCATTGAATGGAAATGGATTGATGTCGTGCCAAGGGGTAGGCTTATTTCCTATCTTAAGGCCTCCAAAATGATCAAAAAAGGATGCATTTAACATTTGGTCCGGGTTGCAGACACCGCTTCAGAGGTGCCTACTCCCAAGTCTGTGTCGGTCGTGAATGAGTTTCTGGGAGTGTTTCCGGATGAGTTACCTGGGATTCCGCCAGATAGAGAGATTGATTTCGGGATTGATGTATTGCCAGATACGCAGCCAATATCTATTCCACCATACAGAATGGCGCCAGCAGAATTGAGAGAGTTAAAGGAGCAATTAAAATATCTATTAGAAAAAGGTTTCATTCTGCCAAGTGTGTCGCCCTGGGGCGCACCAGTTCTTTTTGTCAGAAAGAAAGATGGATCGCTTCGAATGTGTATTGATTACCGGCAACTCAACAAGGTCACCATCAAGAATAAATATCCACTGCCTCGGATAGATGATTTGTTCGATCAGTTGCAAGGTGCTAGGTTCTTCTCAAAGATTGATTTACGGTCAGGGTACCATCAGTTAAAGATCAGGGAGCAGGATATTCCTAAGACCGCCTTCAGGACTCGTTACGGTCATTTTGAATTTTTGGTAATGTCCTGTGGGCTGACCAATGCTCCAGTAGCTTTTATGGATCTTATGAATCGGATTTTCAAGCCATTTCTAGACTCCTTCGTGATTGTTTTTATTGATGACATCCTTGTCTACACGCGGAGTCGGGAAGATCATTCTAATCACCTTAGAGCAGTTCTGCAGACTCTTCATCAGCACCGCCTGTATGCTAAATTTTCGAAATATGAGTTTTCGCTAGAATCAGTCGCGTTTTTGGGTCATGTAGTCTCTAGGGAAGGAATTCAAGTTGATCCCCAAAAGATTGCAGTAGTGAAAGATTGGCCTAGACCAACGACCCCGACACAGATTCATAGTTTCTTGGGTCTAGCTGGGTATTATCAGAGATTTGTGGAGGGATTCTCTACTCTCGCCTCCCCATTTACTAAGCTGACGCAGAAAGTAGTTAAGTTTCAGTGGTCCGATGCTTGTGAAAAGAGTTTTCAAGAATTAAAGTCGAGATTGACTTCGGCGCCGGTGTTAACCTTGCCAGAAGGTTCAGAGAGATTCGTGGTTTATTGTGATGCATCGAGAGTTGGTTCTGGGAGTGTGTTGATGCAGCGTGGTAAAGTTATAGCATATGCTTCAAGACAGCTCAAGAATCACGAGAAGAATTATCCGACGCATGATTTGGAGCTCGCAGCGGTTGTGTTTGCATTGAAAATTTGGCGGCATTATCTTTATGGGGTCCATGTGGACGTGTTCACAGACCACAGGAGCCTTCAGTACCTATTCAAACAGAAGGAGTTGAATTTAAGGCAACGAAGGTGGTTAGAATTGCTCAAGGATTATGATATGAATATTTTGTACTATCCAGAAAAGGCGAATGTGGTAGCCGACGCTCTTAGTCGGAAATCCATGGGTAGCTTAGCACATTTAGAGGCCGGTCAGGGGCCTTTGGCTCGAGAGGTCCATCAGTTGGCCAGTCTTGGGGTCTGTCTTTCGACCTCAGATGAGGGGAATGTCGTGGTGAGAAATGGAGCGGAGTCTTCGCTTGTGACGAAAGTCAAGGAAAAGCAATTCAGAGACCCAGTATTAACACAATTAAGGGAAGCAATTTTAAATCACGAGACGTCAACGTTTTCACTCGGCAATGATGACGGTGTCTTGCGATGTTAGGGGAGAATATGTGTTCCAGATGTAGATAATCTCCGGGAGAGGGTAATGGCAGAGGCTCATAACTCCAGGTATTCTATTCACCCAGGTTCCACGAAAATGTATCACGATCTCAAGGAGATTTATTGGTGGAATGGTATGAAGAGGGGTGTAGCGGACTTGGTGTCTAGATGTTTGAATTGTCAGCAGGTGAAGGCCGAGCATCAGAGGCCCGGTGGGTTGACTCAGCTTATGGATATACCTATGTGGAAATGGGAGATGATCAACATGGACTTCGTGGTAGGGTTACCTCGCACCCAGCGCAAGTTTGACCCAATTTGGGTGATAATGGATTGGCTCACGAAATCAGCCCACTTCTTGCCAGTCAAGTCCACCGATACTGCAGAACAGTACGCTCAGTTGTATATCAAGTAAATAGTCAGACTTGATGGCACTCCAGTTTCTATTATCTCGGATCGAGGGGCCCAGTTCATAGCTAACTTTTGGAGGAAATTTCAGCAAAATCTGGGTACTCGGGTAAATCTGTGCACAACTTTCCACCCACAGACGGACGGTCAAGCGGAGCAGACTATTCAGATGCTTGAGGAAATGTTGCGGTCTTGTGTTTTGGATTTTAAGGGTAGCTAGGATGATCACTTGCCGCTTATAGAGTTTGCTTACAATAACAGCTTCCATGCTAGTATTCAGATGGCCCCATTTGAGACATTGTACGGGAGGAGATGTAGATCTCCGATCGGATGGTTTGAGGTTGGTGAGGCAGAATTGATAGGGCCAGATCTTGTGCACCAAGCTATGGAAAAAGTTAGATTCATTCAGGAAAGGATGAAAACTGCTCAGAGTCGTCAGAAATGTGCGGATGTTTGTCGGAGAGATTTAGAGTTTCAAGTCGATGATTGGGTATTCTTGAAGGTATCTCCCATGAAGGGAGTCATGCGGTTTGGAAAGAAAGGGAAATTGAGCCCAAGGTATATCGGGCCGTATCAGATCGCTCAACGGATAGGACAAGTCATGTATAGGCTGGAATTTCCCCCTGAAATGTCATTAGTGCACTCGGTATTCCACGTGTCTATGTTGAAGAAGGTAATTGGAGATCCTTCCGCCATCGTGCCAGTTGAGACCATTGATGTTGGTGAAGAATTGTCATATGAAGAAGTTCCGGTTTCCATTCTCGATAGGCAGGTCCATAGGTTGAGAAACAAAGAGATTGCTTCTGTTAAAGTGTTGTGGCGGAGTCAACGAGTCGAGGAGGCCACGTGGGAAGCAGAGAAAGAAATGAAAGAAAAATACCCTCATCTGTTTGAGCAAGTGTAGTGGTGATCGTGTGAATCATGGTTCCAAGGCAATTTGATGCTGTACTCAGACTCGTGCTAAGGCAACCTATTTGTCTTTCCTCTCCTAATTGCCTTATTGTTGTAACTTTCCCATGCGTGCTAAAACTGTGTACAAAGTTGTTAACTAGGTGGTGTGCCACCTTTAAAGCAAATAAAAAGTTTGTGAAACAAATGTGCTAAGTAAGTAATTAATAGTAGTGTATATTGGTAAATGGTTAGAAAAAAAATATTGTCTATGATCTATTGAGGTGATTGAACTGTATGGGGCACACTGAAGTGGCCCAAAGCTATGTGCAAATTGTATGCCACTAATTCAGTCTTATGCTAAATTGTGATGAAAAGAGGATGAGCCATATGTATTTGTTAAGGTAATTGAATATGTGCAAGTATTGAGGTGATGAATGGTATACCAGTTGTAGGGATAACAAATTTTTTGTAATGGTGCTTGGAAATGAGTTTCGGGGGCTCTCTGACAGGTAGATAGGCCTAATTACAAGGGAACCTCTGGCGAAATTTTCTGAAAATGCCGGAGTTAGTGTAAATTGGTAGGTTTGCATATCATGCTTTCAAAAACCAAATGATTCCCAAAATCCTTATTCGAGGACGAATGCTTTTTAAGGGGGGGAGAATGTGAAGACCCGTAAAAGTTCTTACTTAAAATATCGCCCGAATAAGTCCCCGAGTTGATATCTCTGAGGAAACTCTTAAATCGGACCTTGATTTTTGTAAAAATACCCCAGGATTTAAAAGAACTTAATTTTTCCAGAAATTGGGTGTTATGCGACGCACAATGCGATCGCATAACGTGTATGCGAACCGCATAGTGGTCGCATACCCGGGCAGAATATTTTCAAAATTTTGCCCACCTGGGGGCCATTCTGCGGTCCAAAATGCGAACCGCATGTCAGGAATGCGATCGCATTCCTGACCGTATATTCGACACGGTCTGTTATTTTTCTAAAATTTTATACCCGACCCAAGTTTCATTTAACCCCTGCCCCCTTTCACTTTAATAAGTTTCTTAAAAAAATAGAGAGAAAGAAAGGAGAGTTCTTGAGAGAGGAAGTGGCCCTTCCATTAGAGTGATTTTCAAGGTCTCTCAGGCCTGGTATTTTGAGTAATCCCCTTCTTCCCCATTCTAGCAGGTAAGGATTCCCAATCCCCTTTTATATAAATTTTCTGATTTTAAACAAAGGGAGGGTTGGCATTGATTGACTCTTGAAAATAGTAACTAAGACCTTGCATGCATGTTTATTAATGGTGTTAATTTAGTAAGAGGGAGTGGGTTTGGGTACAACTTCACAAAGATAGGGTTGGTAACCTGGTGGGTTCACATAGTGTTTGGGAAATTGCTTGAGAGAGAGTCTGAATTGCGTGCATGACTTCCAATTCTAAGTTGAATATGTTTAATTGTGAACTAGATTGACGGTACTAGTCGGTTCGGTGATTGAGAGTAAAAGTTGAAAAGGGAAACTCGACTCCAGGTATGTATGGCTAATTTTAACCCTTGTAGAATCTCCTCGTTGGTGTTCGAGCATATGGTATGTGTACTTTGTTTGAGATTATGTGAACTGATCGTTCTAATGTGTTGAGACGTAAGATTCTATTCTCTGATTGTCTTAGCTAATTTCCACATACCCCCGTGCTATGTGAAGTTGTAAAATGGTGATTCCTTGTGCTTACTCTATCGCGTGCAAAGCTCGTTAACTGTTGAACACGCCGGTATGAAAGGATGTACTACCAAACTAAAAAATATATAACGAATCTAATTGTCGAATGTATCTAAGTGCTAAATGATGTGTAGTAAATAATGGAAAGGAAACGTGGATAACTAATAAAACTGTATGTTGTTGGCATATTGTATATGATTCACTGTTGGATAAAGATTTTCTGTGGCCGTGATTATTCGGCTGTTATGAATGATTGTCCTTGATAATGAGAATCTTTGTGATTTACTCGTTGGGTGATATGAACTTATGTTCTTCGTGATGAAGATCCTTGTGATCAAATTGGTGGTGATTGTTAATTGTCCGATGAGATCGGGTTGCACACCGCAACACGGAGTAATAAGGGTGGACGAGGCAATAAGGGTAAGAGAAGGGGATAAGCGTGGCCGAGGTAATAAGGATGGAATGTGATCATTATCACTATTGAAATAAAAATCTATGAGACTCGTGAATATGGAGGTGTTGAAAGTAAAAGGGGAATTTGTGAAACTCTGGATTTTGGTTATTTTGATTTCTGTGCAATGCTTGTTGGATCCTATTAACTGTCTCTTATCTGTGTACTGCTTGATTGTACTTGGGGTAAAGTTTTTTCATACATACTAATACTATTCCACAGTACTAACGTCCCTTTTGTCGGGGGCGCTACATCTTTTATAGGGATGTAGGTGTTTCCGCAGCAGGTAGTTCAGCCCGCCGTTAGTGGTGCCTCCTCTTCATCTCCTCAGCAGTTGTGGTGAGCCCCTCTCCTCCTCAGGGCTGTGTATGGATTATACCACCCTCTTCTTTTTATGTTATAAAGGTATACCCAGGGCCTTGTTACCGGCAAGTTATGTAAACTCCCTAGTATTCGTAGAGGCTCCGTAGACACAATGTGGGAAGTGCATAAATGTATCTTTGGGTAGTAACAATACGTACTCGGAACCGCGGACCATGTTGAAAAGTTATGTATGTATTGGTATTATGTATGTTTGAATATTAGTCGTTGTCATGTTAAAAGAGGAAAACATTGGAGACATGCTGTAAGATGTACTTTGAAACTAAAATCGTCTAACTTATTTGAACTAATGTTTGTTATAAACGCGGGGTAATACGTTGGGCAGGAAAGGCAATCCAGGTCCGCTTGACTGGGATCACCCGGTTAGGCGCCGGTCTCGTCCCTCGATTTTGGGGCGTGACAAACATGGTATCAGAGCCTAAGGTTTTGAAAGTGTCCTAGGATGTCTCGGAGCCATGTCTAGTAGAGCCCTTCTTATCGGTGTGTTGTCGACCACATCCATAATGGGGCTGCATGGACATTTAGGAAAATACCTTTTAATTGTTATTTTGCATCGTGCGATGAAGTGAAATGTGAGAATGTCTTTATCTAATTCGTGCGTTGTCCTAATTTTCAGTAAATGGCGCCCAAGAAGAGAGCTCGACTCGGCCTAGAGGCCAATGCCACCCCGAGTGTGGCCACACATCCTTTATCTGATGGTGCGGGTGAGAATGATTCCCCGACCTTGAATTTGCCGGACTCTTCCGTTCCAGGCCAGTCTATCCCTATTCCTGCTGCAGCGGAGGGTACTAAAATCCCTCCCGCTGATGTTCCTGGTCCATCGTCAATTCCAGCTTCCGGTTCCAGTATTTCTGATGGGGACCTCAGGGGGGCTATTCAGATGTTGACTCAGTTAGTGGCCTCCCAGTCCCTAAGATCTCAGGCTGCCCATGCGTCCCCCAGCGAGCAAAGGGATTCTTCAGGTTCTAGGATCGACCAGTTTCTGTGGTTAGCCCCTCCATAGTTCACAGGCACTGACCCAGANTTCCAGCTTCCGGTCCCAGTATTTCTGATGGGGACCTCAGGGGGGCTATTCAGATGTTGACTCAGTTAGTGGCCTCCCAGTCCCAAAGATCTCAGGCTGCCCATGCGTCCCCCAGCGAGCAAAGGGATTCTTCAGGTTCTAGGATCGACCAGTTTCTGTGGTTAGCCCCTCCATAGTTCACAGGCACTGACCCAGAGGCCGATCCTCAATATTTTATAGATGAAATATACAAGACTCTCCAGTTTATGAAGGCTGCTGAAACAGAGGAAGTTGAGTTGGCTTCCTATCGTCGAAAGGGGGCAGCATATTCGTGGTTTGAGATGTGGGAGAGTTCCCGTGGGGAGAGGAGCCCTCCGGCGAGGTGGGTCGAGTTCGTAGATGCCTTAATGGATCATTTCTTGCCTACTGAGACTATGGCAGCCCGTGCCGTAGAGTTTGAGGTCCTTAAGCAGGGCCACATGAGTGTGTGGGAGTACCATATGGAGTTTGTGCGCTTGTCAAAGTATGCTACCCACATAATGCCGACTATGGAGGCCAGAGTTTGTCGGTTTGTTTAGGGCCTTGGTCCCTTGGTTGTCAATGAGGCTGCTACAGCTGCTTTGCATTCGGATATGAACTACGGGAAGATTGTGGGTTTTGCCCAGGCTACGGAGGCACGAAAATTGAAGATAAGGTCAGAGAGAGAGAGTAGTGGTAGGGCCCGGTCAGCGGGCAACCCTAGGAGCTCGGTTGGAGGGGGGAGATCAGCCCTTGGGAGAGGGTCATCAGGACCATCTCAGTCCTATGCTCAGTCCTCAGCCAGTGCGCCGCCATCATGGCACAGTTATCAGCAGGGAGGTCGCTTGGGGCCCGGTTCAGATAGCAGGAGGTTCCACCAGTCAGGTCGTTCTGGTGGGAGGTATCAGCAGCAGCGGAGGGCCCCATGCCCTAAGTGTGGGAGGTCCCATTCTGAGCCATGTTACTTGGATATTCCGGTATGCTTCAGATGCGGAGTGAGAGGTCACACCCAGTGGAATTGTCGTGTGACCAGTCAGGGCACGGGTAGGAGCACTGCTCAGTCGTCTGGTTCTTCAATCGTTGCATCTTCAGCAAGCCCTCAGGCTCCAGCAGGTCACTGTGCAGCTAGGGGTAGAGCACGGGGTCAAGGGGGACCCAGTCGGTTTTATGCCTTGAGTGGTCGCCAGAGTGCGGAGGCTTCTCCAGATGTTGTCACAGGTATTCTGTCTGTGCAAACGTTTAATGTTTATGCTCTTATTGATTCGGGGTCCTCTTTGTCCTATGTTACTCCATTTATTGCTTGGAGTTTTGGGATAAAACCCGAACAACTTCTTGAGCCGTTTTCAGTATCGACTCCGGTTAGTGATTCCATTACGGCCGCGCGAGTCTATAGGAATTGTGTTGTCACGGTGTGTGGTCGAGATACCACGGCCGATCTTATTGAATTAAAGATGTTAGATTTTAATGTTATCATGGGAATGGATTGGCTTTACTTGTGCTTTGCTAAACTCGACTGCCGAACAAGAATTATGAGGCTCGAATTTCCTAACGAGCCCGTCATTGAATGGAAAAGGAATGATGTCGTGCCAAGGGGTAGGCTTATTTCCTATCTTAAGGCCTCCAAAATGATCAGGAAAGGATGCATTTATCATTTGGTCCGGGTTGCGGACACCGCTTCAGAGGTGCCTGCTCCCAAGTCTGTGTCGGTCGTTAATGCGTTTCTGGGAGTGTTTTCGGATGAGTTACCTGGGATTCCGCCAGATAGAGAGCTTGATTTCGGGATTGATGTATTGCCAAATACGCAGCCAATATCTATTCCACCATACAGAATGGCGCCAGCAGAATTGAGAGAGTTAAAGGAGCAATTAAAAGATCTATTAGAAAAAGGTTTCATTCGGCCAAGTGTGTCGCCCTGGGGCGCACCGGTTCTTTTTGTCAGAAAGAAAGATGGATCGTTTCGAATGTGTATTGATTACCGGAAAGTCAAAAAGGTCACCATCAAGAATAAATATCTACTGCCTCGGATAGATGATTTGTTCGATTAGTTGCAAGGTGCTAGATTCTTCTCAAAGATTGATTTACGGTCTGGGTATCATCAGTTGAAGATCAGGGAGCAGGATATTCCTAAGACCGCCTTCAGGACTCGTTACGGTCATTTTGAATTTTTGGTAATGTCCTTTGGGCTGACCAATGCTCCAGCAACTTTTATGGATCTTATGAATCGGATTTTCAAGCCATTTCTAGACTCCTTCGTGATTGTTTTTATTGATGACATCCTTGTCTGCTCACGGAGTCGGGAAGATCATGCTAATCACCTTAGAGCAGTTCTGCAGACTCTTCATCAACACCGCCTGTATGCTAAATTTTCGAAATGTGAGTTTTGGCTAGAATCAGTCGCGTTTTTGGGTCATGTAGTCTCTAGGGAATGAATTCAAGTTGATCCCCAAAAGATTGCAGCAGTGAACGATTGGCCTAGACCAACGACCCCGACAGAGATTCGTAGTTTCCTGGGTCTAGCTGGGTATTATCAGAGATTTGTGGAGGGATTCTCTACTCTCGCCTCCCCATTGACTAAGCTGACGCAGAAAGTAGTTAAGTTTCAGTTGTCCGATGCTTATGAAAAGAGTTTTCAAGAACCGAAGTCGAGATTGACTTTGGCGTCGGTGTTAACCTTGCCAGAAGGTTCGGAGGGATTCGTGGTTTATTGTGATGCGTCGAGAGTTGGTTTGGGGTGTGTGTTGATGCAGCGTGGTAAAGTTATAGCATATGCTTCAAGACAGCTCAAGAATCACGAGAAGAATTATCCGACGCATGATTTAGAGCTCGCAGCGGTTGTGTTTGCATTGAAAATTTGGCGGCATTATCTTTATAGGGTCCATGTGGATGTGTTCACAGACCACAGGAGCCTTCAGTACCTATTCAAACAGACGGAGTTGAATTTAAGGCAACGAAGGTGGTTAGAATTGCTCAAGGATTATGATATGAATATTTTGTACCATCCAGGAAAGGCGAATGTGGTAGCCGACGCTCTTAGTTTGAAATCCATGGGTAGCTTAGCACATTTAGAGGCCGGTCAGAGGCCTTTGGCTCGAGAGGTCCATCAGTTGGCCAGTCTTGGGGTCTGCCTTTCTACCTCAGATGAGGGGAATGTCTTGGTGAGAAATGGAGCGGAGTCTTCGCTTGTGACGGAAGTCAAGGAAAAGCAATTCATAGACCCAGCATTAACACAATTAAGGGAAGCAATTTTAAATCACGAGACATCAGCGTTTTCACTCGGCAATGATGATGGTGTCTTGCGATGTCAGGGGAGAATATGTGTTCCAGATGTAGATAATCTCTTGGAGAGGGTAATGGCAGAGGCTCATAACTCCAGGTATTCTATTCACCCAGGTTCCACGAAAATGTATCACGATCTCAAGGAGATTTATTGGTGGAATGGTATGAAGAGGGGTGTAGCGGACTTGGTGTCTAGATGTTCGAATTGTCAGCACGTGAAGACCGAGCATCAGAGGCCCGGTGGGCTAACTCAGCTTATGGATATACCGATGTGGAAATGGAAGATGATCAACATGGACTTCGTGGTAGTGTTACCTCGCACCCAGCACAAGTTCGACTCAATTTGGGTGATAGTGGATCGGCTCACAAAATCAGCCCACTTCTTGCCAGTCAAGTCCACCGATACTGCAGAACAGTACGCTCAGTTGTATATCAAGGAAATAGTCAGACTTCATGGCACTCCAGTTTCTATTATCTCGGATCGAGGGGCCCAGTTCACAGCTAACTTTTGGAGGAAATTTCAGCAAGGTCTGGGTACTCAGGTAAATCTCAGCACAATTTTCCACCCACAGACGGACGGTCAAGCGGAGCAGACTATTCAGACGCTTGAGGAAATGTTGCGGTCTTGTGTTTTGGATTTCAAGGGTAGCTGGGATGATCACTTGCCGCTTATAGAGTTTGCTTACAATAACAGCTTCCATGCTAGTATTCAGATGGCCCCATTTGAGGCATTGTACGGGAGGAGATGTAGATCTCCGATCGGATGGTTTGAGGTTGGTGGGGCAGAATTGATAGCGCCAGATCTTGTGCACCAAGCTATGGAAAAAGTTAGAGTCATTCAGGA
>ML254334.1:627-30968 GCA_005239495.1 Nicotiana undulata | reverse complement strand
GATGATTGGGTATTCTTGAAGGTATCTCCCATGAAGGGAGTCATGCGGTTCGGAAAGAAAGGGAAATTGATCCCAAGGTATATCGGGCCGTATCGGATCGCTCAACAGATAGGACAAGTCGCGTATAGGCTAGAATTGCCCCCCTAAAATGTCATTAGTGCACCCGGTATTCCACGTGTCTATGTTGAAGAAGGTAATTGGAGATCCTTCCGCCATCGTGCCAGTTGAGACCATTGAGTTTGGTGAAGAATTTTCATATGAAGAAGTTCCGATTGCCATTCTCGATAGGCAGGTCCGTAGGTTGAGAAACAAAGAGATTGCTTCTGTTAAAGTGTTGTGGCGGAGTCAACGAGTCGAGGAGGCCACGTGGGAAGCAGAGAAAGAAATGAAAGAAAAATACCCTCATCTGTTTGAGCAAGTGTATTGGTGATCGTGCGAATCATGGTTCCATGGCAATTTGATGATGTACTCAGACTCGTGCCAAGGCACCCTATTTGTCTTTCCTCTCCTAATTGCCTTATTGTTGTAACTTTCCCATGCGTGCTAAAACTGTGTACAAAGTTGTTAACTAGGTGGTGTGCCACCTTTAAAGAAAATAAAAAGTTTGTGAAACAAATGTGCTAAGTAAGTAATTAATAGTAGTTTAGATTGGTAAATGGTTAGAAAAAAAAAATTGTCTATGATCTATTGAGGTGATTGAACTGTATGGGGCACACTGAAGTGGCCCAAAGCTATGTGCAAATTGTATGCCACTAATTGAGTCTTATGCTAAATTGTGATGAAAAGAGGATGAGCCATATGTATTTGTTAAGGTAATTGAATATGTGCAAGTATTGAGGTGATGAATGGTATACCAGTTGTAGGGATAACAAAGCTTGTGTAATGGTGCTTGGAAATGTGTTTCGGGGGCTTTCTGACAGGTAGATAGGCCTAATTACAAGGGAACCTCTGGCGAAATTTTCTGAAAATGCCGGAGTTAGTGTAAATTGGAAGGTTTGCATATCATGCTTTCAAAAACCAAATGATTCCCAAAATCCTTATTCGAGGACGAATGCTTTTTAAGGGGGGGAGAATGTGAAGACCCGTAAAATTTCTTACTTAAAATATCGCCCGAATAAGTCCCCGAGTTGATATCTCTGAGGAAACTCTTAAATCGGACCTTGATTTTTGTAAAAATACCCCAGGATTTAAAAGAACTTAATTTTTCCAGAAATTGGGTGTTATGCGACGCACAATGCGATCGCATAACGTGTATGCGGACCGCATAGTGGTCGCATACCCGGGCAGAATGTTTTCAAAATTTGGCCCACCTGGGGGCCATTCTGCGGTCCAAAATGCGAACCGCATGTCAGGAATGCGATCGCATTCCTGACCGCATATTCGACACGATCTCTTATTTTTCTAAAATTTTATACCCAACCCAAGTTTCATTTAACCCATGCCACATTCACTTTAACAAGTTTCTAAACAAAATTGAGAGAAGGAAAGGAGAGTTCTTGAGAGAGGAAGTGTCCCTTCCATTAGAGTGATTTTCAAGGTCTCTCAGGCCCGGTATTTCGAGTAATCTCCTTCTTCCCCATTTTAGCAGGTAAGGATTCCCAATCCCCTTTTATATAAATTTTCCGATTTTAAACAAAGGGAGGGTTGGCATGGATTGACTCTTGAAAATAGTAACTAAGACCTTGCATGCATGTTTATTAATGGTGTTAATTTAGTAAGAGGGAGTGGGTTGGGGTAAAACTTCACAAAGATAGGGTTGGTAACCTAGTGGGTTCACATAGTGTTTGGCAAATTGCTTGAGAGAGAGTCCGAATTGCATGCATGACTTCCAATTCTAAGTTGAATATGTTTAATTGTGAACTAGATTGACGGTACTAGTCGGTTCGGTGATTGTGAGTAAAAGTTGAAAAGGGAAACTCGACTCCAGGTATGTATGGCTAATTTTAACCCTTGTAGAATCTCCTCGTTGGTGTTCGAGCATATGGTATGTGTACTTTGTTTGAGATTATGTGAACTGATCGTTCTAATGTGTTGAGACGTAAGATTCTATTCTCTGATTGTCTTAGCTAATTTCCACATACCCCCGTGCTATGTGAAGTTGTAAAATGGTGATTCATTGTGCTTACTCTATCGCGTGCAAAGCTCGTTAACTGTTGAACACCCCGGTATGAAAGGATGTACTACCAAACTAAAAAAATGATAACGAATCTAATTGTCGAATGTATCTAAGTGCTAAATGCTGTGTGGTAAATAATGGAAAGGAAACGTGGATAACTAATAGAACTGTATGTTGTTGGCATATTGTATATGATTCCCTGTTGGATAAAGATTTTCTGTTGCCGTGATTATTCGGCTGTTATGAATGATTGTCCTTGATAATGAGAATATTTGTGATTTACTCATTGGGTGATATGAACTTATGTTCTTCGTGATGAAGATCCTTGTGATCAAATTGGTGGTGATTGTTAATTGTCCGGTGAGATCGGGTTGCATGCCGCAACACGGAGTAATAAGGGTGGATGAGGCAATAAGGGTGAGAGAAGGGGATAAGGGTGGTCGAGGTAATAAGGGTGGCCGAGGTAATAAGGATGGAATGTGATCATTATCACTATTGCAATAAAAATCTATGAGACTCGTGAATATGGAGGTGTTGAAAGGAAAAGGGGAATTTGTGAAACTCTTGATTTTGGTTATTTTGATTTCTGTGCAATGCTTGTTGGATCCTATTAACTGTCTCTTATCTGTGTACTGCTTGATTGTACTTGGGGTAAAGTTTGTTCATACATACTAGTACTATTCCACAGCACTAGCGTCCCTTTTACCGGGGGCGCTACATCTTTTATATGGATGTAGGTGGTTCCGCAGCAGGTAGCTCAGCCCGCCGTTAGTGGTGCCTCCTCTTCATCTCCTCAGCAGTTGTGGTGAGCCCCTCTCCTCCTCGGGGCCGTGTGTGGATTATACCACCCTCTTTTGTTTATGTTATAAAGGTATAGCCGGGGCCTTGTTACCGGCAAGTTATGTAAACTCCCTAGTATTCGTAGAGGCTCCGTAGACACAATGTGGGTAGTGCATAAATGTATCTTTGGGTAGTAACAATACGTACTCGGAATCGCGGACCATGTTGAAAAGTTATGTATGTATTGGTATTATGTATGTTTGAATATTTGTCGTTGGCATGTTAAAAGAGGAAAATAATGGAGACATGCTGTAAGATGTACATTGAAACTAAAATCGGCTAACTCATTTGAATTAATGTTTGTTATAAACGCGGGGTAATACGTTGGGCAGGAAAGGCAATCCAGGTCCGCTTGAGGGGGATCACCCGGTTAGGCGGCGGTCTCGTCCCTCGATTTTGGGGCGTGACAAATAACATGCTGAAAGTGAAAGTCCTAAAGCAAGATTTCTAACATGTGAAATGCATGTCCTATGCATGTTATCTAATGCACAAATAAGTAAGTAAGGTCCTGTAGGCATGTTTTCTACCAATTTACCTAAGCTAGGCATGCATGACCCTCATATTCACTATCCAGCCCCAATCATTCGTTTATAAATTATTACAGACCATAATAAATGAATTACAATAATGAAAAGGAAAACAAGAAGTTATTCTATAGGGAGTCTTCAATCAGGCCCAATCTTCCAGACTCACCCCTCTCAATTTCACAACCTTACATCTACCTGGGTTCGGCAAAGCTCCCAAAGGCCCTAGTGAGGGCCCTGGCCAATACCAGCACCCAGCAAATGCCCATGGTTAAACAAGTGCAGTGTAGAGTACCCTTACCTCAGTGTCTCAAGGTTCAGAGGGAACTCATGGTCCCTAAGCGATGCACACACTGAGGGGGGTGGAACCTAAAGATCTAGGAATTGTGTGAAGTGCTAAAAGAGGTTAAGCAAAGGGAATTTTGAAATCACTTATAGACTAATAGAGGAAATAATTCTGAAACAGGAAGTAATGGAACTAATAACAACTCAGTAGAGTTCCAAGCAAACAAACAGACAGGGAAAGGGATGCAGGGGTAACATGAGATTAGTTTTGAATAAAGGAAGTAACAACAACTAGTCATAAAACAATCACAAGCAAGGACAGGGGTTGGGGACAAGTAGTGATAGTAGGTAATCAATTTTAGTTACAAGTTTATTACCAATTGGGGATACCTTCATGGAAATAACAAGCCATTATACAACTGCTAAAGAGATCATAGAAGAGAGGCTAGAAAATTGATGAAAAAGACACACAAATATGCTAGACATGCAAAGGGGAAAAGAGATAGTAATCACATAGTTAAATGATCCCATAGGCCTTAATGAAACACAGGGAATAGAGCAGGAGTTAGTGTTAAGCTAGAAGAAGGAGAGAGATCATATAGAGGGATTAGACATGCTAGTGACATGGCAACCAATAGAACCACAAATATAGGCACAAACGAAACAGTAAAAACCTTAAACAAAATTGAAGCATGTTGTTTAGAGTACAGTAATATTAACTAGGACATACCAGTGATGCAAGTAAAGAGCACCAGAGGAGGGTAGTGAATAGCATAGTATTAGCCTTGGCTTAGCAGCCGACTAATAGTAAGCAGCAAAGAGTAACAATAGAGACAAGAGAGAGAGCCAAGAGAAGCAGAACACAAAAGAGTAGTATATAGAGAATTGAGTAATGTTCGACTGATATATTTTTTTTAATGCAAGAGTAGGAGTATATATAGTTGAAAACAGATGATCGCATAAGGTAAGAACCATAAAATATGGTTAAAATAACAGACAAAATCAAATCAGTTGTGAGAAGGTACTTGGTTCCCTTGAATTATGGGATTCAAACTCCAAAATGGTAAAGAACCCAGAGCATATAAGGTAAATAAAAGGTTGTACAAAATTAAATAAGGAAATGATCAAAGTAGCATGTAATTAAGGAACTCATATCAATCAGTAGACTATTAGGTTAGGAGATTCAAATTCAAACGGTAATATATATGACACATAAGGCAATAAAATCAGTACCAAACTATTAAGGAAAGAGTCAAGCTCAATATGCATAGAATGTTCAACCAATTCCAATAAGGAAAGCAATTAGGAGTCAGCTGGTAGCATAGTCGACCACAATTAAGGAAATAAAACATTTTGAAAGTTGAAATTAGTAATGAAATCAACACATAAGATTGGTGACAGGTACAAATTACAGGAAATTAGGGATTCAAACAAGAAGATCGTTAATTAAAGGAAATCACCCATAATAGGCAAAAGGATCCATTCGGGAACCCTAACAGGTACAATAAGGCAAAGAGTCCTATAAAATCAAGGATTCAAACTAGATCATGTTGAAAGATTAGAGATTTAACAGATCAAACATAATATGGTCAGGAGAAGCAAAGAACCAAAGCCCTAATGAACTGGATGGGGATAAAACCTCATGAACTCAGAGTATTCATAAGAAACAAGCACACAAACGAGTCAAGCAAACACATTATCACAGGACGGACTCAGACTCAATGATTAGAGCCGAATAACTTAGGAGTATCATCATGAAATAAAGAGAAACATTGAAATAAATGCTTAGACATGGAACAATCATAGAATACTACTAAAACTCAGAAAAAATAGAAGCCATTTTGAAAAGAGGTTAAGAAACCCTAATTTAAAAAAATGAAGAGTCACTTAATAAAAGACGAAAAATCCTTAAGGAGGATGACAAGGAAATTGGAATATACCTAGATATGATACAGATCTTTAAAACAAATCGAAGCGTCAGAGTTAGGGTTTCAGAGATACCGGAGAAGATGATAAAACCTGCTGTGAAACTAGGAGATGGTGGTAGCCGGAGCATCCTGAGTCAAACCTCGCCGGAGAAGGTCGGAAAACACTCAGGCAGGAGCTTCCATGGCTGCTTTGGCATGGAGGAAGCTTCACAGGGCCTTATAGACGAAGTACAAGAAGAGCCGGCTTCATGGTGGCCGGTGGTTGAGGGGATGAGCCTGGGAGTGGCCAGAGATAAAGGTGAAATCCATCGGAGAAGATGAGGAGCCAGAAGACTCTAGAGAGAACTGGGAGCGGAGGGGTCGAGAAGAGATAGAGAGTGAGATGGGAAATGAGAGACGGGGAGGGGTTTTGGGTAGATTAATTATGGTAACAAATAACCTGGGCCGTTGATCTCGTTTGATCAACTGCTCAGATTGAATGGGGACTGGGCCGGGTATAATAGGGTTTGGGTTTGGGTATTTAATTGGGTTTTGGGTTGGGTAATTGGGCTAGCCAAATGTGGCTAAATGTTAAATAGGAAGAGGCTAGTTGTGAAATACCCAATTTAATAGGATACTTAATTAATTAAAATAGCTAATGATTGTATAAAATTAAATTAAGTTAAAAATAAGTATAATTACAGTAATTAGACAATATTAAAATATAAAAGACATGAGTTCGGATTTTTAAAGGCATAAAATGACTAATCAGGCCATAATTGCAAAATGATTACAATTAAAACTAAATAGGACATAATTGGCCAATTTATGCAATAATCGGATTTTAGTAAATAACAAGTGATTATAAATGACATACAGAACTTGGAAAGTATTTTGAAATTAATTTTAGAGAAAAAATTATAAATTATAAAATATACAATATTAGATGAATAGGAAACAATTTAGATAAAAATATGGAAAAATTAGGAAAAATACTCAATATTGCGGAGAGGGATTTGAAAGATTATATCCAAAATTTGAAAATAATTTGACGAAAAATTGGGGTTTAACAACAACTATGGTTAATTAAGTAATGGCGAAAAATGATATTTTGAAAGTATATATACTTTGAAAAATATGAGGGCAAGATTGGGTATCAAATATTGTCCCTCTTTACCCAGAAATGATAAAAAAGTTGTCAGATAAAGAAAATGATGATCAATTTTGTCCGAAGTGAGTGAGGAATGATGTGTTTTGAAAAAGTGGGGACTGAACCCTGGTCCTTGAGTTTCCTACATATCCCCGCTGTTACGGGAACCCAGCCGTGTGTAGTTCTGGATCCAACGGCGAACGAAACCGATTGAGTTGTTATAAGAGTGATTGTACCTTTCAAAAATGATCTTTTGGGTAGGATAAAATCTTAAGCACAGTCGTGAATGCGAAATGAACGTTACGAAGTATCACGAGGCATATATCTGAATGATAATAGAGTAAAAGGTAGGCAATGGCAACTACGATTGAGGTAATCAAAGGATGTGAACGTTGTGAACGGAAACCCGAGTGAAGATTTCTCTTGTTTGTAGGAAGACCTCCCGAGTTACTTGCAAAACTTAGAACGCGCATGCGAATATATATATATTATTGCAAAGATTTATACGTGATGCAAATTCTCTTTGGACAATGAAGGTTGTCTTTGGACGACGAGGATGATGTCCTGGGCCATGAAGCGTAATATATGCCCATTCGAAGCAGTGGGTTTGATCGGGCAGATGACATCCATACCCCAAGACGAGAAAGGCCAAGGTGAACTTGTTGCATTGAGTTCATTGGGTGGTACTCGTATCATGTCAACATGTATCTGGGTTGGTGGCACTTCTGAACATACTTAATTCAGCTTGTTTCCATAGTCATCCAGAAATACCCCGCTCAGAGTATCTTTTTAGCTAAAGTGAACCCATTCATATGCGGTCCGCAAGTTCCGGCATGTATTTCCTCGAGCAATCTGGATGCCTCCTTGGCGTCGACACACCATAATAATCCCAGGCCTGGAGTCCTTCTATACAGAATTCCTCTGCTTTGGAAGAAACAGTTGGCTAACATTCGAAGCGTGCGCTTCTGAGTATGGGTAGTGTGCTATGGATATTCTCCCTTTGACAAATATTCCTTGATTTTATGGAAACACGGATTTCCATCGATCTCTTCTTCAACATGAGCACAATAAGCTGGCTACTTAATAATTCCTATGGGATATGATCAATGAAATTCTTGTATGGGTGTTGTATCATGGAAGATAAAGTGGTTAATGCATCTACGAATTCATTCTGAACCCTCGGAACATGTTTGAATTCTATATTTGTAAACCTCTTGATCATCTCTTGTACACATTGCAAATATGGCCATATTTTGGTGTTCTTTGTGGCCCATTCTCCTAGAACCTTGTGCACCAAAAGATCTGAATCTACAATGACCAGCAGCTCCTGAACATTCATGTCAATGGCCAACCGGAGTCCTAAGATACAGGCCTCATACTCCGAAATATTGTTGGTGCATGGGAACCTAAGTTTTGCCAATACCAGATAGTGTTGGCCGATTTATGATGCTAAGACTGCTACGATACCTACTCCTTTGAAGTTTGTTGCTCCGTCGAAGAACATTCTCCAACCATCATATGCTTCGGTGATATCTTCTCCTACAAATGACACCTCCTCATTGGGAAAATATGTTTTCAATGGTTCATATTTTCCGTCTAGGGGTTTTTGCCAGATGATTTGCCAATCCTTTCCCTTTGACCGCCTTCTGAGTTACATAGATAATGTCGAACTCACTCAGAAATATTTGCCAATTTGCTAACTTACCCGTAGACATGGGTTTCTGAAAGATGTATTTCAGCGGATCCGTCCTTGATATGAGATATGTAGTGTATGCAAAGAAATAATGCCTCGACTTCTGAGCTATCCATGTCAAAGCACAACAAGTGCGTTCTAGCAAAGAGTACCAAGCTTCGTAAGGCGTGAATTTCTTGCTTAGATAAAACTCCTTTCTTCCAGTTTCATCATGTTGTCCCAAAATGCAACCAAAAGCTCTGTCTAGTAAGGACAAATAAAGCAGTAGGGGTCTTCCTAGCTCTGGTGGGACCAGAATGGGCAGTTTGGATAAATACTCCTTGATTTTGTCAAAGGCTTTCTGTCATTCTTCAGTCCAACTTGTTGCAACATCTTTACTCAACATCTTGAAGATCGGCTCTCATATCACTGTTGATTGTGCTATGAGGCGGCTGATGTGATTGAGACGTCCTAAGAATCTCATCACATCTTTCTTATTCTTCGGAGGTGGAAAGTCTTGGATTACTTTGACTTTTGATGGGTATAACTCAATCCCTCTGCGACTGACGATGAATCGTAATAATTTTTCAGTCGGGACTCTGAAAGCACACTTTTCAGGATTCAGTTTCAGATTATCACTTTGTGGCCGATCGAAGAATTTCTTCAGATCTGCTATGTGGTTCGTACTCCTTTTGGATTTGATGATAACTTCATCCATGTACACCTCTATCTCCTTGTGTATCATGACGTGGAAAATGGTTGTTGTGGCTCTCATGTAGGTGGACCTAGCGTTCTTCATACCAAATGGCATCATTTTGTAACAGTATATTCCCCACGGCGTGAAAAGGCTGTGTTTTTAGCATCCTCTTCATCCATTCAGATCTAGTGGTACCTTGCGAATCAATCCACAAATAATTAGAGTTCATGCTTGGCACAATTGTCAATCAGTATGTGTATATTGGGCAACGAAAAATCATCTTTGGGACTCGCTCTGTTTAGATCTCGGTATTCAACACATATCTAACTTTCCCATATTTCTTTAGAACTGGCACACTGTTGGCCAACCATGTCGGGTACTCGACCACTCTATGAACCTTTGCTTTGATTTTCTTGGTGACCTCCTCTTTAATCTTCAAACTCATATCCGGCTTGAACTTTCTAAGCTTATGTTTACTGGTGGACATGTAGGATTAATGGGTAGCTTGTGAGCCACTATGGATGTGTTCAAACCCGTCATATTGTGAGCCCGAGAGAGAGACAGACTGGAGAGATTGATGATTGAGTGAGGCCAAGGGCTCGATTGTGAGAATATTTATTGGATCGGGCTGCATGTCGCAGCATGTTGATTTATGGGATCGGGCTGCACGCCGCAACATGTTTAATTATGGGATCGGGCTGCACGCCACAACATGTTTCATTGATTTATGCCATGATTGGCTTTATATAGAGCTTGGGCTGAAGGAGCCCCTCCGGAGTCTGTACACACCCCTAATGAGCGCAGGTAACTATTGAGTGCGAGTGTCGGGTTCTGAGTGCCGAGTGATGAGTGATTGGAGGGCTGAGTGACTGTGAGGACTGAGTGACTGTGCGTCACGACCCAAACCGATGGGCCGCGATGGGCACCTGGTACCTACTCAACCGAGTACCAACATAACGTATCTTTTCGTATCATACTAGCATAGATAACTGAGTCGGAGAGGCTACCGTGAAATAGGTAGAATACAACATGTAATATCAACTTATACATAAGACATATGGGCCTCTAAGTCCAAAATAACCACTCGTATACTGAACATAGGCCGAAAAGGCCATACAATCTTTTATATACATGACATCTGTCTACAATCCTTTAAGGATACATAATTGTCATAAAGGTCGGGACAGAGCCCTGCCATAGCAAACAATACACATCTAAATCATACTGACCAAACAAGCAACTCTGGAGCAAATGGAGTGCACCAACATCTTCCGCTGAGTTGATCCCCTACTTGGAGGACTCTCGACCTGTCTATCAAGGTCTGTGGGCATGAACGCAGTGTCCCAAGGTAAAAGGGACGTTAGTAGAGATAATGTAATGAGTAGGTAAGTCACATAAATAAGTACGTAAAAGACATGGAAGAAATATAGAGTAAATGACTCAACCTGTAAGTCTGGATAACTCTGTAAATCATGAAATATTTTTAGTGTCATGCATATACGTATGAATGTCATTTCGTGCATAGGTACATGTGTTCATAACATCATCAAGCCTCTGAGGGCATCCCATCATATCATCTCGGCCACTGCGGGAAAAATCATCAACGTATACCAGTTGTTCAGGTNTGTTCTTGATTCCCCATGTGTCATATTATTCTATCATCTGTTCATGAGCCTCAAAAATACGTAAGTTGGTAAATTATATTTCATGATATTAATCAGAGGCATAATGGTCTTATGATGTACCACGAGATTTTATTAACATATTTTCACGTGCATTTCATGCATTTACATATGCACATTGACCCATGACCAGATGGAGTTATATACGTGTATATAACTCCATCTGGTCATGGGTCAATGTGCATATGTAAATGCATGAAATGCACGTGAAAATATGTTAATAAAATCTCGTGGTACATCATAAGACCATTATGCCTCTGATTAATATCATGAAATATAATTTACCAACTTACGTATTTTTGAGGCTCATGAACAGATGATAGAATAATATGACACATGGGGAATCAAGAACATCGGCTTCTCTAGTATTTCTATGAATAGAGTCATTTATGGAAGTTGTGCATTTTCTCGTTTCGTTCATGTCGTATAGATCATGCCAAAAGGAAAGAAGGGATAGCCTTAACATACCTGAGCCGATTTTCTTTACATTCCCTCTAACATATGTCAATTGCAACAAAAACGTAGCGGTGGATCGAAGTAGGTGAGAATCCATATAATATTCTTGAGAAAATTGCATTGTACTCCCTCAGAACAACGATTTCACGCATGCTATATTTTCTTACGAACTTTGGAGCTTCATTCGTTACTTTTTAAAGACTTCATATAACTTCTTTTGATTTTTTGAGATTTCTCCGTATAAAAGCCTAAGTATAAGTATATACGAAAGTGTCTTAATAATGGTTTTGTGGGCCCCACCCTTATGCATGACTTTGGCACCCTATTATTCTACATATGCCACCTATGTGTGAATTTTAAGAGTCACATTCTTTTGACTTTATGGGTTGTCACGTAATTCTTTTGTTGGGGAAATTTAAACTTATCCAATAATCAATTAATTAATTAGGTAATATCCCACTATCCGGTAATTAACCAATTACTCACATAATTAAGAATTATCTCAAATTGCTTAAAATATTACTTGCTTTTAACACACCTCATACACCTTTCTATCATGGTCATGTTGTACCTTATATGGAACTAGCCCATAAATACGAGGTATTATATCTTGGATCGTATTTTATCCCAAAATGTCAAACTTCGACGAAACTCATTTTCTTTGATTCGTTTACCCTTTAACCTTCGCGAATTTACTTATCACTTGTTTTGAAATAACAGAATACTTATAACCTCAAAAATAATCTCATTCCCGAGATTATATTAATTTACTCATGGCGTACCTTCATGTACGAAAATATGGTGTGTAAAATCATTCCCCCCCCCCCTCCCTGGAACATTCATCCTCGAATGTTTACTGGTGCACTTATCATTTTCATAGCCTATGTCTTCCGAATACTTTATTACTCTCCTTTCCATCTAGGCAATTTTTCTGTGAATAAATCCAAAGGTCGGGCCATTCCCTCTTTTAAGCTTCTTTCTCACACCACGACTTGTAGTCGGAATCCTTCTAATCTCGTAACTTTTGCTACATTATATCATGCAGCCTGTACGACTCTAACTTTGTATGTGCGCTTATGTGACTCTTCTCTCCTCTTTTCCTCCAGCTTTTATCCAACCTCTAGGCCTCACTTTGTGAACATATACAAGATTATGTCAAGTTGTCCCTTTGTGCGTCATTAGCTTTACTACATCTAAGTAGGCCATACTATGCCATAACTCTTACTTCGATTTATTGTTACTGAGGTCTTCTACCAAACTCTAGGTTATTCTCTCACTGTTCATCATATATGTATAAATCTAAGTCCTTTAATGCTTCCTCGTAACTGTTAATCTTAAGAATGACAGCCTGATCTCATTTCATACTGTTGAACTTTTATCTATCTATTGTTGATTAACCTTAATGTTGATCTATAATCTACCACTGATAATTTGAAACTTCTTACGTAATACCTTTCCACTAGGGCTTACGTTGTATCGAGAAATATTTAAAGTGATTTCCATAATCGTATTTCATAGTATCTCAATGTAATTCACCTTATAGGGGTATTCTAATCTTGTGTCGTCCGCGAAATCTTTTCTCCTTCTCCTTCTCCTTCTATTTTTTTTCTTCAAATCATTATTCAATCAAAGGCCCAAACATCATCTTTTATCTGTCACTATTACACCCTCGTTTTATTACCAGGTCAGCATTCTATTTCTTCTAAATGCTACTAGTCATAGGCTCCTTTGAGCCCATTCAGGCTATACTAAGCTTTATATAATTTAGAGAACCCATCAGATCTCTCTCATTTTCGTGGGCTTAATCCCGAGGGCTTATCCATTCTCAACACCTTTCTTATCCTTACTCCTGTCTTCCTACCATCTTGTCACTCTACCATACTTTAGCTTGCGACCCATACATATCCAATTATACTACTCGCGGCCTTCCTTCAACTTCCTTGCACCATAGATTTCCTTGTGTTAATCTGGAACATCAAGTGAGACATCACATCGTCTCTAACTCTTCTTTTACTTTCTTAACTAGACCTCTGGATACCTAGAAACCATAGGCTATAATATATGCCACTGACGATGCTGCTATCATTCCTATATATTGCATCCCCGCACTTCTAGCGTTCTACCCGAAGTATGGACTATTCACAACCTTTTGAATTTGAGTATATCGTACGTTGTTCACCGTTACCTTATTTACTTTAAAGTATTGCATCTTATCTTCTATCTCTTTCATGGCCTCCCTTCCACATAGGTATAATTCACTTCCATAACTTGAAGCGTAATATAATACTGGCACCTCTGGTGCATACACAATTCGGTGGGAGCTTCATACTGACTTCTTATGAGGCTGGTACTTTTCTAACTGGCTTTGTCGTAGAACCACAATAGAATATGGCTACTGTACTATCTCTCTTATTCCTCTGATATCTAAGAGTAATTAGGCAATGTTCTCAATCACGAGATCTATAATTTTTTGGGTCTAATAATCAGACTCCTGATTTACTTGGTTGATGTAATTACTTAGTTTCCTTTTCCTTTTGATCAGCCTTTATGTAGGCTTAAGATATCTTCCGATCTGCAGCTCCTGGTATTAGTTATTACTTTAGCCTTTCATGGGCATTATGGAATATTCATGATACAATCTTTTAACAACTCAATCCTTTGTCTATGCCCTGGGCTCAATTCTTTCTTTTTAACTTATACCGGAGTCTTCTATGTCTGTATAATTGTCAACATATGTCACGACCCAAATTTCCCAACCTTAACGATCGTGATGGCACCTAATACCATACTTGCTAGGCAAGCCAATGTTAGAGTTTGATTAACTACGTTGCATTAATTAATCATTTAGACATAATAGAATAATATAAAGTAAACTGAATCTAATGGTTTTGGATGAATAATTCCAAGGATAAAATAATAAACCAATAAATAAATCGAACCACGAACTAATTATATAAATAACTCTAAGACTACCTCAGGGTCTGGTGTCACAATCTACGAACTTCTAAGATTACTACACATAATGGGCTGGAAAAAATAATATACTGTTTTGAGAAAAATATAAAACATTCTCTACAAACTAAGAGAAGACTCCCGGGATCTGCGAACACCGGTAAATATACCTCGTGTCTCAGAAAAATAGATAGTTGCTCTAAAAATCTCTACTGCTAGCCGGTACCTGGATCTGCATAAAAGAGTGTAGAGTGTAGTATCAGTACAACCGACCCCATGTACTGAGTAAGTGCCGAGCCTAACCTCGACGAAGTAGTGACAAGGCTACGGAGGGGCATTAACAATATAAACTGTGACAATAATATATGTGGCAAGAAGGAAATCTAAGACAAATAAATAATAACTGCAACAACAATTAAAATAACTCAGTCGCCTTTTCTAGGTCTCAGCTATAACCAATTTTCACAAAATTTCCAAATTTCCAAACTTTAACTTTAAATAAAAGTAGTGCAAAAATATGAAAATTTATAAACTAAAATAGTAAGTTCTCAAATCTTTGTTTTCTTTCAAAAATCAGTAAAACATAAGTGTCCTCCCTTATTTTTCCTTGTTGCGGCGTGCAACCCGCTCCCACCTGTCCCCCCTTATTGCTCCTCCCTAAATATATCACCCTTATTGCTCATGTTGCAGCGTGCAACCCGATCCCCCTGTCCACCCTTATCACTCTTTGTTGCGGCGTGAAACCCGCTCCCACCTGTCCCCCCTTATTGCTCCTCCCTAAATATATCACCCTTATTGCTCATGTTGCAGCGTGCAACCCGATCCACCTGTCCACCCTTATCACTCTTTGTTGCGGCGTGAAACCCGCTCCCACCTGACATATCATATCAGTTTATTTATTACATTTTCACAACTCAGGCCAAGTCTTTCACAATATTTTTGTCTCAACAATTATAAATAAGAAGCTGTATTTTCTCATAAACTTCATCAATATCATCTCAACCATGAAACCAACAAGAACATAAATATGTATCTCGTAAAACACTGTCAAACTGCTCAATCTTTATGTACCACAAGGAAACCAAGATAACAATAAATACTCTTCCAAAATAATTACAACAAGACTTAACCACAAAGTAACAAAGTCAAGTAGTCATAGAAACAATAATAACCCTAGAACAATTAAGACATGAATCAATTAAATTGGAAACGGGGAAGGGATCATGTTTAACAGAAAATTTGGTGGTGCATAGATACTCGTCACCTCACCTATACACCATACACATGAAAATTCACATAGAAAATAAGTTGGGGATTCCTATTCCCTCAAATCAAGGTTAAACCAAGCACTTACCTCAATTTCGTAGACCACTCACTGCTCAATTACAGCTTTTCCTCTAGAATCTTGCTCTAACTTGCTCGAATCTAATCATAATTAACTCAATATCATTAATTAAGGATAAAGGGACTAACTTTATTGAAAATCATAATGTTTCCTAAGTTTTCTCATAAAAAGTGAAAACCTGACCCCTGGCCCGCTTGGTCTAAACTCGGGGTTCGGACCAAATTACGTTTACCCATTCACCCACGAACTCGAATATACAATTAGTTTCGAAATCCGATCTCAATTCGAGGTAAAGATTCAATTTTTACCAAATTCTCTAATTCTACCCAAACCCTAAATTTTACCATGAAAATTCTTAGTTTTGGATTTAAAAGTGATGAAAAACAATGAGTAATTGAAAGAGTAAAGTTTAGAATTGATTACCAACAACTTGGGGATGATATTTGGTGAAGCAATTCGTTCCTAGGGTTGTGGGGTTCGAGAATATGAGGAAGAAGGGTTCTGCCCGTTTTTAAATTGTTTAAATATGCCTGGGCAGTAGACCTTCGCGTTCGCAGCACATTGGCCGCATTCGCATAGGGTCCTGGCCCAAGACCTATACGTTCGCGTCCTAGAGCCTGCGTTCGCGGAGCTTTAGCTCCTTAGGCCTCTGCGTTCACGATTGAAGTGGTGCGTTCGCATAGAGGAAATCCAGGCAGCGCCCCCAGGCCCAACCGCATTCGCATAGAGCAAAAACGACCGCCCACATATTCTCACTATGCGTTCGCGGCTGGGTCATGCGAACGCAATGACCAAAAAAATGGCACACCAGATACAGCAAAACCAACAGAACCTTTAAGTGCAAAAACTTCGTGTGGCCTATTCGAAACTCACCCGAGCCCTCGGGGCTCTAAACAAAACATGCACGCAAGTCTTAAAATATCATATGGACTTGGTCGTGCGATCAAATTATGAAAATAACATGCAAAACTATGAATCAAACCTCAAAACTCATCATTTTCCTCAAGAACACTTTAAGTTCAATATTTCTCAACCGGATGTCCGAATCACGTCAAATAAATTCCGTTTTTACCAAATTTCACAGTTAACCTTTAAATACTATAACAAATCTATACCGGGCTCTAGAACCAAAATACGGGATTGATACCATTGGTTTCAAATATTAATTACTTTCTTTATTTCATTAATATTTCAGCAAAATAATTTCTTTCAAAAATTGATTTCTAAGGCTTGGGACCTTGGAATTCATTTCCGGACATGCGCCCAAGTCCCATATTTTAGTGCGGACCTCCCGGGATCGTCGAAACACAAATCCAGGTCCATTTACTCAAAATGTTGACCGAAGTCACTATAATCAAATTTGAACTCTAGAAATTACTATTTCTCATATTTTCACATAAAAGCTTTCCGGTTTCACGCCCGGACTACGCACGCAAATCGAGGTATTTGAAATTAACCTTTTTATGGCTATTAAGCCTAGAACGGAGACTAAATTCATAAAATGACCCCTTGGGTCATCACAATCTCCACCTCTAAAACAAATGTTCGTCCTCGAACGGACATAGAAAATTACCTGAATTGGCGAACAAGTGTGGATATCTACTCTGCATGTCCGACTCGGACTCCCAAGTAGCTGCCTCAATGGGCTGGCCTCTCCATTGTACTTGAACTGAAGGATAACTCTTAGACCTCAACTGACGAACATGCCGGTCTAAAATAGCTACCGGCTCCTCCTCATAAGTCAAGTCCTTTTCCAATTGGACGGAGCTGAAATCTAACACGTGGGACGGGTCACCATGATATATCCGGAGCATAGACACGTGGAATACCTAATGAACTGAGGATAACCCTGGAGGCAACGCGAGTCTATAAGCTACCTCCCCCAATCTATCAAGAATATCAACTGGCCTGCTATACCTAGGGCTCAACTTACCCTTCTTTCCAAACCTCATAACACCTTTCATGGGCGACATACGAAGCAATATTGTCTCTCCCACCATGAATGCCACATCACGAACCTTACGATCGGCATAACTCATTTGCCTAGACTGATCTGCACGAAGTCTCTCCTGGATAATCTTGACCTTATCCAAGACCTCCTGAACTAAGTATGTGCCTGGTAACCGAGCCTCTCCCGGCTCAACCCATCCAACTGGCGATCTGCACCGTCTACCATATAATGCCTCATAAGGATCCATCTGAATGCTCGACTGATAGCTATTATTATTAGCAAACTCTGCTAACGGCAAGAACTGATCCCACGAACCTCCAAAGTCAATAACACAAGCGCGGAGCATATCCTCCAATATATGAATGGTACGCTCGGACTGCCCGTCAGTCTGAGGGTGAAATGTTGTGCTCAACTCAACTCGGGTACCCAACTCACACTGAACTGCCCTCCAAAAGTGCGAAGTAAACTGCGTAACCCGATCAGAAATGATAGACACGGGCACACCATGAAGGCGAACAATCTCCCGAATATATAACTCAGCCAACTTCCCAAAGTATAAGTACTCGCCACAGGAATGAAATGTGCTGATTTAGTCAGCCTATCCAAAATAACCCAAACTGCGTCAAATTTCCTCTAAGTCCCTGGGAGTCCAACAATGAGTCCATAGTGCTACGCTCCCACTTCCACTCAGGAATCTCTATCTGCTGAAGTAAACTACCAGGTCTCTGATGCTCATACTTTACCTGTTGAAAATTTAAGCAACGAGCCACATACGCAACAATGTCCTTTTTCATCCTTCTCCACCAATAATGCAGCCTCAAATCTTGGTTCATTTTGGCTGCCCTAGGGTGAATCGAATACTTAGAACTGTGAACCTCCTCAAGGATCAACTCACGTAGGCCATCAACATTAGACACACATATGCGGCCCTGCCTCCTTAAGACATCATCATCTCCAACTGTAGCCTGCTTGGCACCACCGCGCCAAACTGTGTCCCTATGAACCATCAAATGTGGGTCATCATCCTGCCGCTCCCGGATGCGCTCAATTAGAGAAGACCGATCGACTGTACAAGCTAGAACACTGCTGGGTGAAATATCCAACCTCACGAACCTATTAGCCAACGTCTGAATGTCTAAAGCTAGCGGTATCTCACCAACTGGAATATACGCAAGGCTGCCCATACTCACCGCCTTCCTACTCAATGCATCGGCCACCACGTTGGCCTTCCCTGGATGATATAATATGGTGACATCATAATCCTTCAGTAACTCTAACCATCTCCGTTGCCTCAAATTTAGATCGTTCTGCTTGAATAAGTACTGGAGACTGCGATGGTCGGTAAAAACCTCACACGGCACGCCATAAAGATAGTGCCTCCAAATTGTCAATGCATGAACAATGGCTGCCAACTCTAAGTCATGAACATGATAATTCTTCTCATGGACTTGCAGCTGCCGAGACGCATACGCAATCACCCTGCCATCCTGCATCAATACTACTCCAAGTCCAACTCGGGAAGCGTCACAATACATCGTGAAAGAACCCGAACCTGATGGTAACACCAACACCGGTGCTTAAGTCAAGGCTGTCTTGAGCTTTTGCAAGCTCGCCTCGCACTCATATGACCATTTATATGGGGCACCTTTCTGAGTCAATTTAGTCATCGGGGCTGCTATGGATGACAACCCCTCCACGAAATGACGGTAGTAACCCGCCAAAACCAAGAAGCTCCTAATTTTCGTGGCTATAGTGGGCTCAGGCCAGTTCTTGACTGCCTCTATTTCCTTAATAGTTGTTCATAGCCAATTACAAAATTATCAAATAGCTTCACATCAACAAAGAAAATCTCCTTTAAAACCTTCACAATACCAATAACGAGATACGATGCTTGAAGACCTCGTAATTCTATACCCGAATTAACGTGTCTCATTTAACGCCACATGGGTAGGCACCTACCTTGTAGAGTAAGGCTCAATAATTATAGCACGAATTTGGAAAATTATGCACAGATAGTTAATAAATTAATTAATTCATTCATCTATTTATTTATTATTATTATTATTATTATCATTATTTTATACATAAACATTTGAATAAGCCTAACAGGCATGACTCTCTACCAGTACTATAGAAAAATTTTAATTCACAAGGGAGAATTTAAACACAAGAATTTCCATCACAAGGATCTCATCCTTACATAACTTCCACCGCGGCTCGTAGCCCGGTTTAAATATACCAAATCATATTAAAACGCGAGGATCTCGTCCTCAATTCTGAATCACAAGTAATATGCATATTGTGCCACTCGAAACCTTCCTTTTCCTTCTTTTAAATATTTCCCGTTGACAAAATTACCACACGTAATGATAGACATGGCTACCTCCATAGAATTTCCCAATGCAAGTATTCCCATAAGTAGATTTTAGAGTTAGGAAGCTCACCCGAGAGTGGAGCATATTAGGAGAACTATATTAGATACGCATAACCAAATTAAGTTCAGGAAATTATTACTTTATAATAATTAGAGATTGTTCTTGTAATGGAACCATTTAATGTAACGACCTCAGCCATACATAGAAAATATATCACCAGGCTGGGTCTCCACCTCTAGGAATCTGACCTCCGCCTTCGACATTCCGACCCTTTTTTTCCTACTTGGTCATGTAGATTGAATTGTAACTGCAATGGGGCACGTTGCCTGAGTGCTCTAATGAAACATGACTCTCCCAAGTCTAGGACAGTTTCTACTACTAGCCGAAATAAAGTATCAACTTGCCTTGAGTCACACAAAATTTAACAATCATAATTGAGTCATTTAATGAGTCTGTGGACTCTGGACTCGCTCTCTGGATATATGAACCGAAGTAGGAGTATGAAGGGCTAACTTATCGAACCTGATGGTATATTCTGACATCGTCATATGACCTAACACAACCATTCAACCCTATGCGCCACGTATTATGGAGAGTCCGAGAAACAAACTCTTTCAAAAGCATTTATGGGAACTGAGTCAAGTAATTGATGTTGCATTGGCTGGTCATCCTCTTCGTAGGCTTGTCACAAACACCGGCAGTCAATTTCTTCCTTTACTATGTTTACTCAACACTGCTAGGCTACCCCATTTATTCATATACTCTTCGTTATTCTTTTGGGGTATCTCTCATCCCTATTGACACGCAATGACCACAAAAGTAGAGCTCTATAATGATAAATCTTTGCAAGAACCATATAGTTTGGAGGCATGTTAGCCACTGTACTCCCCCTAGAGCACCCCAAAATCTGTAACCGTGCTTCCACACTGAGTAGACCTTCTGTAGATTTAAAGTTGGCTATATAACTCCTTTGGTACTGAGGTATAGGGTTATTAAGGAGGCAGACATACTGCAAGTCCCGGCTTTATGTCTTGCAAAATCTCAGGCCTTATACATTCCAAGCCAAAACCGATATAACACATGACCCCGCAATCTATTCCTTGACGGTGGACTTCCCCACTTGGAACAAAGTCATAGGTCACAATGTCTGATAATACACAATATTAAACTCCACAGCTCATATAAATCAACCAGATGTCAAGGTTTGTTGCACCCTTACATGATTCACTGGGTGATCTATCAATACGTCTGCATCTTCAGTCATAGCCACAACTGGTCTAGTAATTACATAATCTTCCCACCACCTCTTGGTGGAATCCGTCATCTGAAACACAGCAAAATCAACCCCATTGCTTTCAACTATTTCCTTGTTATAGAATATTGGAGTAGCTATGAATCCTTAGTGAATCTGGACTCGTCCAACATGTACCGAGTAAGCTAGAACCTCTACGTCTAGATCCATTTGAGATTGTACAATAGGTGATGATGTACGAGCTTTAGACTGAGATTTGCTTCTGTCTCTTCCCCTAATCGTAGATGTTATTGGGGCTTCATCTCTTGTCTGGTTGTAGACGTTTTGCGTGTCGTCGAGATTTGTGAGAGAAAAAGAATAGACAAGTTCAATCATCAATGGTAGAATAAATTCGCACGATAGAGTAGAATAGAAGTGAAATTTTTCCTAACTTCATAGCCTCTGAGAGATAAGTACAGACATCTCTGTACCGATCCTTCAGACTCTATCAAGTTTGTTCGTGAATTGTGAGACCTAAGCAACCTAGTTCTCTGATACCAACTTGTCACGACCCAAATTTCCCAACCTTAACGATCGTGATGACACCTAACACCATACTTGATAGGCAAGCCAATGTTAGAGTTCGATTAAATACGTTGCATTAATTAATCATTTTGACATAATAGAATAATCTAAAGTAAACTGAATCTAATAATTTTCGATGAATAATTCCAAGGATAAAATAATAAACCAATAAATAAATCAAACCACGAACTAATTATATAAATAACTCTAAGACTACCCCAAGGTTTGGTGTCACAAATCACGAACTTCTAAGATTACTACACATAATGGGCTGGAAAAAAAATATTGTTTTGAGAAAAATATAAAACAGTCTCTACGAACTAAGAGAAGACTCTCGGGATCTGTGAACGCCGACTGATATACCTTGTGTCTCCGGAAAATAGATAGTTGCTATACAAATCTCTACTGCCGGCCGGTACCTGGATCTGCACAAAATAGTGCAGAGTGTAGTATCAGTACAACCGACCCCATGTACTGAGTAAGTGCCGAGCCTAACCTCGATGAAGTAGTGACAAGGCTACGGCGGGGCATTAACAATATAAACTGTGACAATAATATATGTAGCAAGAAGGAAATCTAAGACAAATAAATAATAACTGCAACAACATGTAAAATAACTCAGTCGCCTTTCCTAGGTCTCAACTATAACCAGTTTTCACAAAATTTCCTAATTTCCAAACTTTAACTTTAAATAAAAGTTGTGCAAAAATATGAAAAATTATAAAATAAAATAATAAGTTCTCAAATCTTTATTTTCTTTGAAAAAACAAAACATAAGTGTCCCCTCTTATTGCTCCTTGTTGCAGCGTGCAACCCGCTCCCACTGTCCACCCTTTTTGCTCCTCCCTAAATATATCATCCTTATTGCTCCTGTTGCGGCGTGCAACCCGATCCCACCTATCCACCCTTATCACTCCTTGTTGCGGCGCCAGACATATCATATCAGTTTATTTGAAAATAAATCACAACTCAGGCCAAGCCTTTCACAATATTTTGTCTCAACAATTATAAATAAGAAGTTGTATTTTCTCATAAACTTCATCAATATCATTTCAACCATGAAACCAACAGGAACATAAATATGTATCTCGTAAAACACTGTCAAACTGCTCAACTTTTATGTACCACAAGGAAACCAAGATAACAACCAATACTCTTCCAAAATAATTACAACAAGACTTAACCACAAAGTAACAAATCCAAGTAGTCATAGAAATAATAATGACCCTAGAACAATTAAGACATGAATCAATTAAATTGGAAAAGGGGAAGGGATCATGTTTAACAGACAATTTGGTGGTGCATAGATACTCGTCACCTCACCTATACACCACACACATGCAAATTCACATAGCAAATAAGTTGGGGATTCCTATTCCCTCAAGTCAAGGTTAAACCAAGCACTTACCTCAATTTCGTAGGCCACTCACTGCTCAATTACAGCTTTTCCTCTAGAATCTTGTTCTAACTTGCTCGAATCTAATCATAATTAACTCAATATCATTAATTAAGGCTAAAGGGACTAACTTTATTGAAAATCATAATGTTTCCTAAGTTTTCTCAAAAAATATGAAAACCTGACCCCGAGCCCGCTTGGTCTAAACTTGGAGTTCGGACCAAATTATGTTTACCCATTCACCCACGAACCCGAATATACAATTAGTTTCGAAATATGACCTCAATTCGAGTAAAGATTCTATTTTTACCAAATTCCCTAATTCTACCCAAATCCTCAATTTTTACCATGAAAATTCTTAGTTTTTGATTTAAAAGTGATGAAAAACAATGAGTAATTGAAAGAGTAAAGTTTAGAATTGATTACCAACAACTTGGGGATGATATTTTTTGAAGAAATGTTTTCCTAGGGCTGTGGGGTTTTAAAATATGAGGAAGAAGGGTTCTGCTCGTTTTTAAATTTTTTAAATATTCCTGGGCAGTAGACCTTCGCGTTCGCAGCACACTGGTTGCGTTCGCGTAGGGTCCTAGCCGAAGACCTATGCGTTCGCGTCCTAGAGCCTGCGTTCACGGAGCTTTAGCTTCTTAGGCCTCCGCGTTCGCGTTTGAAGTGGTGAGTTCGCATAGAGGAAAGCGAGGCAGCTCCCCCAGGCCCAAATAACTCTTTGCGTTTGCAGAGCCCAACGCGTTCGCATAGAGCGAAAACGACCCCCCACCTATTCTCACTATGCGTTCGCGACTGGGTCATGCGAATGCAATGACCAGAAAAATGGCACCCGATACAGCAGAACCTTTAAGTGCAAAAACTTCCCGTGGCCTATCCAAAACACACCCGAGCCCTCGGGGCTCTAAACAAAACATGCACGCAATTCTAAAAACTTCATACGGACTTGCTCATGCAATCAAATCATGAAATAACATGCAAAACTATGAATTAAACCTCAAAACTCATCATTTTCGTCAAGAACACTTTGAGTTCATTATTTCTCAACCGGATGTCCGAATCATGTCAAATAAACTCCGTCTTTGACCAAATTTCACATTTAACCTTTAAATACTATACCAAATCTGTTCCGGGCTCGGGAACCAAAATACGTGCCCGATTCCATTGATTTCAAACATTAATTCCTTTCTTTATTTCATTAATATTTCAGCAAAACAATTTCTTTCAAAATTTTATTTCTAAGGCTTGGGACCTTGGTATTCATTTCCAGGCATACGCCCAAGTCGCATATTTTACTACGGACCTCTCAGGATCGTCGAAACACGGATCCGGGTCCGTTTACTCAAAATGTTGACCAAAGTCAACTATAATCAAATTTTAACTCTAGAAATTACTATTTCTCATATTTTCACATAAAATCTTTCCGGTTTCACGTCGGAGTGCACACACAAATCGTGGTACTTGAAATTAACCTTTTTATCGATATTAAGCCTAGAACGGAGTCTAACCCCTTGGGTCATCACAACATAAATGTTGCATGTATAAGATTCTGAACTCGTAAGTGCTTTCATAACATAACTAACTCTGGATCATTGATCGAATAGTTCCTTTCGTTCTTCCCAACTTTATTCAAACGTAAGCTATTACTTTTCCTGGTCTTCTTCCTCCTTGTTGCGTGCATACTTAGCTTACCTTAGTTCCCACGCACATTGGAGTTCCATACAACTCATATATCTTGAATATCACTTCTGATTTTACTTCCTGTTCATTAGCCACAGTAGGTGATGAGTTGGTATTTTACCAACTTATCTCCTCTTAATACTTGATATTTTGTGTAATTTTGTTGACAAACTAAGACGTTTATTGATGCTTATTGGTAAAATTCCAGGTGTCAAGTGATTTGGAGATGATTGTGAAGAAATAGTATGAAAACAAGTCAAAAAAGGAGAAAAATTGGAAAATATTTCTGCCCAGTTGTTTACTCTGTGTGATCGCAAGTGACATAATGTGATTGCATAAGTCTTGATGGATGACACAGTGCGACCTCAGCTTGATCAATGCAAACGCACAGGAGAAAAGTAGACTGGTCAACAGTGGGGTCAAAAGCACTGTGTGAACGCACAGTATAGCATGCGATCGCAGAGCTCTGGGGAGTGACTCGGTGCGATCGCGGGTGGATGTGTGCGAACGCACAGCAGTAATTCTGGGCAAGTGCTGGGCAGTTTTGAAATTTCACGTTTTAATCCCCAAACCTCTTATATACTCGACCCAGCAGATATTTTATGTAGTTTTGGACATATCTTTGGCTTTGTAAATATAATTTTGAGAGAGAAGAACAAGTATTGAAGCTAGGGCTTTGCACACACATTTGGGTCTTGAATATTTCACCATTGTGGTTAAGGATTTCTTACCCATTTACGTTTATTTCTTCATTCCCTTGTTTTGTATTGAATATCTAAGTGTGTAGTATTTTTCCAGCACTTGAATCTTGTTTATGGGAATATTCATATTTAAAGTGTGGATTAAATACCTTGATGTGCTTATGTATTGAATGATTTTATTATATTTATGAAGTGGGTGTTTGTTATTTTAATTATTCTTGTTCTTTAATGTTTCCAAAGGGATTAGCTAACCCTAGGACTCGCCCATTAACTCCGAATTAATTTTGGAAAAGATTATTTGGGGTTGGGAAAGATTAATTAACAAGAACTTGAGGATTTAACCCTCATTTTATAGATTCTACCTAGGGATAGGATTGAACTACTTGTAGCCAAACCCGGAAGTGCTTAATCTCCTAATTGGGTTAGGAATAATTCATTTAGGAAGTCTTGTTAGTCTTTGGGAAAAGCTAATTAAGAAATATTATCCGTGGATAATTAACATAACTCACTCATATTTGTAAAATCGTGAAATACATTGGATCGTTACTTGAGTGTAATACCCGATGCATTCATTCTTGTTGCCATTGATCATTTTACTTGCTTTCTAGGTTAGTTTATATTGTCGCATTTAGTTATAAACACTTTACAAAACCCAAAATTCTTATTTGTTTGGTATTGCGCGATAAGTGATAACTCTCTAGCATTCCTAATCGCCCTCATATTGTTCTCTGTGGGATTCGACCCCAACCTAGTTGGATTACTATATTTGACAACGATCGCTTACCCTATTTTAAGGTTTAAATTGAGCGTATCAGTAGGTGCCAAACCACTTTCTTATGGAGTGCATACGATGTTATTGTGAGATTGTTGCTACAAGACCATTTGCTCTTTAGGTCACTGTGCTTAGGTTGAAGCCTTCTTCCTTATTTCCTCAGCTAGTCTTTTGTTGTAGTACTTAGGGAAGACCCTCTGACTCTTGTAAAGTTGTGAGCTTATTACATCATGTACCCAATAAAATTTTGATGTTCATACTCACCTATAATTAGTCTTAGATACTTACCTCCATGCTCATGTGCTCGTATAGTTGCTTCTGAACTAAAGTTTTGACTGTCTTCCTAGTAGGAGTCTTTTTATTTCCATAACACTTAGACGGTATCTTTAACTACCCCAACTCCTACCTGAATATTTCTCAAGGTTATGATGTCATATCTACGAAACTGAATTTCCCATGTTGGGGTTCATTCTATTTATCTTGCACAATCTTTTGATTTGTCTATATCCTCTTGTCCAGCCATAACTAGGCTCTTCCTGAATCAACTACTAACTACTCGTTGGTCCATTCTCATATCTATATTCCGCTTAATCTGTCTTGGGTTATTTCTTTGTCTTAACTTACCTCTCACACTAGATCCTTATGTCTCAATAACATCTCGAGCAGGAACTCTTACTTCCTCTCCTTGACGTCGTGTTTGCATAATGTTCTTGAATCGTAGCATATTAGTAGGATTGAGTAAGTGCAATCTTATCCGTTTCTCTTCTTTTTTTGGCATTCTTCCTTTACCACTCCATAGTTACTAAAACCACTTAATTTTTGAATTACTTCCATATCACTCCATATTCCCCTCTTTAGGGGAGTACTCAGATTTAGTACAACGATCTACCTATAGATGTTTTACCTCTTCATCTTTGGCGTCTTTTCAAATCATCGATGACCCTTACTCACCTTGCGGTGATCCTTCTGTACTAAGGATAACAAAATTCCTTACTCGCGAGGGTGACACTTAGTATAAATAGTACATACAGTTCCTTAAGCTTAACTTTGCTCACATTGCTTGATTTAGAGAAGCGTCTCCTGAGTGACCATTCTCTGAATTCATCATGGATATTCTTTTGTTGTCTATTCTATTATCGCTGGAACGCAATTTGAAATTCTCATGATGATGACTATTATCAAATCACTCAGTCCCTAATTCATTTTTAGTTTATCTAGTTCACCAGTCCATACTGATATCTATTACTCTAGGATCTAACTTTTTCTTCTGTTAATCACGTTAGAGTTCCGAACTTATTTCTCGAAATGAGGATATGACTGTATGGCCTGTATTCTTTTGTTGTCTTAAGGCCCATCACCTTTCGTCTCTTTCTTTATTTTACTATAGATTTTGTAACACTATACCGTTGTCATCCATGCATCACATCTCACTCATAATTCTTCCTTATCTTTCTTCTTATTACTCTGCTAAGGTTCCTACCTATCCCTTTCTTGTGAAAACTTCAACTCAACATTCTTTCGCTTTTAGCTCTCCTTGTTTCATTCATCGGCTCTTCGGGTTGCTCAACGTCCTTTCTCTACTAGGGACGAGAGTGAAACTAAGGTAATATGTATCCCTTCCAAGATTTTAGTGCCTATCTTTGTAGTGCTCATATCTAGATGTATTATTTTAGAGTGCAACATCTGGGTATCTCACGAGGAGATGTATTAGCACATTTGCAATATTCTTCGGAAATGTCAACTAACGCAACCAATCCATCCATCATTTGGGTTACTTTAACCCCATCCGGATCCTGATATCTCATTCTCCTCTTATATTACTTCTATTAACCCTCATAGGGCATAGACAGAATGGGTGTGACCAATTGTACATACCTCTGTTACTATTGAAGGTAACTCAAAATTCTTATATCTCTCTGCTTGAGTTGAAAATACCGATAATCTTCATTAACTGGGTACCTCGTACCTTTTTTTCACCTTACTTATGTTATTTTCTGGAACTTATGTCTACTTTCTGATTCTCTTTTTCCTTTTTTATCGTAAAAGTGGATAGGCATTCTTGCCTTAGGGATCCTTATCAAAAACCTTACACATCTTAGTATACACATGGTTTGCTGAATACTTCATAGTTATCCATCATAAGCATAATGCAAAAATCGAGTTCTTCTAACTCAACTCTTCCCCAACTATATCTCTTACCACCTGTCTTTCTGGATGTAGGCATCCTCATATTATGAATAAGATAGAATTTAGGAAATTGAGTTCTTACAACTGAGCTCTACCACACGATCTAGAGTAAGAAGAAAGAGTGACAGTCCTAAATGCCCTGTAGCCTCCTGCTTATAAGTGCGGTGCACAACACACCCATAAACAAGACACTACTAGACACGTCTTGTAGACTCCCTAGGAAATAACTGCTCTGATACTACTTTTGTCACGACCCAAACCGATGGGACGCGACGGGCACCCGTTACCTTACTCAATCGAGTACCAACATAACGTATCTTTTCGTATCATACTAGAATAGATAACTAAGTCGGAGAGGCTTTCATGAAATAGGTAGAATACAACATGTAATACCAACTTATACATAAGACATATGGGACTCTAAGACCAAAATAACCACTCGTATATTGAACATAGGCAGACAAGGCCATACTGTAACGACCCAGCCGGTCGTTTTGTGTGTTGGGACTCCATTCCCATGAATGACTCTTCCCATAGCGACTACTCGTGCCTTATGACTTGTGTGGGCAGGTAGTTCGAGATTCAGAAGTGATTTGGCCAGTTCAGGAGCACTTGGTTCCTTAAGGCTAGCCTATTTGGCTGATTTTGGTTCCGAGCAGCATCTTGAGCAAACGACCTCGGAATCGAGTTCTGATAGCTCCAGCAACTCTGGATGATGATTTCGGACTTGGGANTTTGGCCAGTTCAGGAACACTTGGTTCCTGAAGGCTAGCCTATTTGGCTGATTTTGGCTCCGAGCAGCATTTTGGGAAAACGACCTCGGAATCGAGTTCTGACAGCTCCAGCAGCTCCGGATAATGATTTCGGACCTAGGAGTGTGTTCACCTCGGGTTTCTGATGACCCGGGAGTATTTCGGCACCTGAATTGGAATTCAGGATTTCATGTGATTTGGAATTCAGCCTGGAATTGGACCTCGTGATATCATGGTCCGAATGGAATTCCGGAACTGGCAATAGTTCCGTATAGTCATTTATGACTTGTCCGCAAAATTTGGGGTCATTCCGAGCAGTATAGACCCGTTCGGCGTATTGATGAGCCATTTGATTTTTCTTGAAATCCTAAGTTTGATCTAAGGGGTTTTGGAGAGTGATTCTTGGTTTGAATGATGTTTTTAGTGTTCTGGGAGCTCGAGCAAGTCCGTCATGTGATTTGGGACTTGTTGGTATAATTTGTCGAGGGCTCGGGTGGGCCCAGGGGTCTCCCGGACCCCGATCGGGGTCAAAAACCAGCAAAACTCATAGCTGGTGGGAATGTACTGGTGTGACCGCACTTGCGGTCCATGAGCCGCAGGCGCGAGGTTTGCACCAGCGGAAATTCCTTCGCAGGTGCGGCTCCAGCCGCAGGGGCGATCTTTTCTCTGCAGGAGCGGCTCCGCAGGCGCGGACAAAAGCCTGCAGGCGCGACTTTCCCCAGGGGCCCATGCAATCGCAGGTGCGGGAAAATTCCCGCAGGTGTGAGAAATCCCCTAGTGCCCAGGTCTTTTTCCGCAGACGCGACCCAATATTCCGCAGGCGCGACCCAATATTCCGCAGGCGCGACCCAATATTCCGCAGGCGCGAGTCCTCACCTGCGATCCAAAGGTCGCAGGTGCGGAAACTGCTGGGCAGTCCCATTAAAAAGCCCAAGTCGTGATTTCTTTCCCAAAAATCATATTTCCTCCATTGTTGACGACCCCAAGAGCTCCAGAATAGGTATTTCGGCCTAGAAAATCCGGTAAGTGATTCCGTAACCCTCCGCATGTCAATTTCTTCCGTTCTTTGAGAATTTCCTCTT
>ML254333.1:0-49502 GCA_005239495.1 Nicotiana undulata | reverse complement strand
AATTCAAAGTAAGGATCAGAAGAAAGAGTAATGAATCTCCTGTTCGGCACAGCATATAACTCATGTGATAATCGTGCAATGCAATACAGGGGGAAAGCTCTCGGATCTCGGTTCGTAGTACCAATTTAAATATGCAATGCAGTACAGGGGGAAAGCTCTCGGATCTCGGTCCTTAGTCCCAATTTAAATATGCAATGCAATACAGGGGGAAAGCTCCTGGATCTTGGTCCGTAGTCCCAATTTAAATATGCAATGAAGGAATATATATCAGATAAAGCGAAGTTTCAAGGTTTGAGGAAAATCATTAGTAAATACGGGTAAATTACTTAGACTGTGTTCAAACAGTAGTAACGCGAGAAAAATCAAGTAAAATCAGTGGTTATGATAAAATATTAAATTGTTGTTCAGCTCAATCAAGGGCAGTAATAATAGAATTGAAATTTAGGCAGGTTATAGAAAGAACTATGGAATTTCCGTGAAAATGTCCCATGCACGCGCTCGTCACCTCACGTACACGGGGTTTTTATAGTAAAACTCAGTCAAAATATCTAAAGGAAATTCCCCAACACAGAGTTAGGCAAGCCACTTACCTCGACTGTGCAAATCAATCAATGATCACGCTCTTGCCACGAGTATCCAACTCCGGGTGGCCCAAATCTATTCAATTCGATGGTATAATGTAAATATAAATTCAAGAAATCAGGGTAACTAATGAATTCGGAACTAATACGCGAATTTAGAAAAATTGCCAAAACGCCCCTCGGGCCCACGTCTCGGAATCGGGAAAAATTTATATTTTCTGAACCCTTGTTCGCTCACGAGTCTAACCATATGAAAATCTCTCAAATCGGAGGTCAATTACCCAATCAAAACCCCAAAATTAGGTCTAAGAAGTTTCTTCCATTTCCCCCCAATTTTAACTCAAAATCATGAATTTAAGGGTGTGATTTAAGATTAGGAACGCGAAAATTAACCTATGGTGTTAGAAAATCACTTACCTCGATTACCCACATGAAAATCCTCTCAAAGATCGCCTCTCCCGAGCTCCCACAACTCAAAAATGGTGAAATAAGGTTTAAGCTTCGAAATGGGGTTTAATAATCTGCCCAGGTGTTTTATGCTATGTGATCGCGGAGTCTCAGTCGCGATCGCGGAGGGTAAAATTCCACGTGCCTCAAAACCTTCAGTGCGATCGCGTACATGAGCCTGCGATCGCGGACCTTCTGGCATTAGCATTATGCAATCGCAGAGTGTATCATGTGATCGCGGAGAGTAACCTCCAGATTTTCCTCTAGCCCTGCAACACTATGCGATCGCGACCCTTCATGTGCGATCGCGGAAGCCAACATAGCGTAACTATGCGATCGCGGCCGATAATATGCGATCGCGTAGAGCATTCTCCTGACCCTCTCATCTAACACTATGCGATCATAGCTCCATTTATGCGATCGCAGTGAATATTTGACTGCTGTAGAAAAAACCAGCAATAACAGCTAAGGCTTTTGGGCTTGAAGTGTCCGTTTGAACACCCGAAACACACCCGAGGCCCCCGGGACCTCAACCAAAACCACCAACTAGTCCAAATACCTTATTCAAACTTGGTCGAGCCTTAAAAACATGCTCCATGACATCAAAATCATCAGATAAGCATAAATTCAAGCCTAAGAACTTAGGAATTTTCAAGAATTCACCTCCGACGTCGAACCGTGTCTAAACTCGTCTGAATGACCTCAAATTTTGTACACAGGTCATAAATGACATTTCGAACCTGCTGTCACTTTCAGAATTCCATTCCGAGTCTGATATCAAAATCTCACCTATCGGCCGAAATCGTCGAAGTTCTAACTTTCGCCAATTCAAACCTAAATCTACGTCTGGCCTCAAAAATACATTCCGAACACGCTCCCAACCCCAAAATCATTGGACGGAGCTAACGTAGTCAGTGGATTTCCATTCCTGATCCGTCTTCACACAGCTCCCGCTCTGGCCCAATTTCTAAGGTTAAAGCTCACCTTAAAGGACTATATGTCCAAAAACACTCCAATTTTAATCACTCAACGCTCCGACTCGTTCCATTAACCTAACAAGACATGGGAGGAACAATTATCAGGGGATCAAGGCGCTAACTCTCCAAAACGACCGGCCAGGTCGTTACATTCCTATTCCCTCAAGTCAAAGTTAGACCAAACACTTACCTCAATTTCGTAGGCCACTCACTGCTCAATTGCTATTTTTCCTTTATAATCTTGCTCTAATTTGCTCGAATCTAATCATAATTAACTCAATATCATCAATTTATGCCAAAGGAACTAACTTTATTGAAAAACATGATTTTTCCTAAGTTTTGTCAAAAAAGTGAAAACCCGACCCCGGGCCTGCATGGTATAAACTAGGGGTTCGGACCAAATTACGTTTACCCATTCACCCACGAACTCAAATATTCAATTATTCTCGAAATCCGACCTCAATTCGAGGTAAAGATTCGATTTTTACAAAATTCCCTAATTCTACCCAAACCCTAAATTTTTACCATGAAAATTCTTAGTTTTTATTTATTTAAAAGTGATGAAAAACAATGGGTAATTGAAAGAGTAAAATTTAGAATTGATTAGCTATGACTTGGGGATGATATTTGGTGAAGATATTCGTTCCTAGGGCTGCAGGGTTCTAAAATTTGAAGAAAAAGAAGTCTGCCTGTCACGACCTCAAATCCTAACAGGCCGTGATGGCGCCTGTCGTGGAACTAGGCTAGCCAACCATCACTTTACTACGCATTTGTTCATTATAAGAGTTCACAATTTAATGATAAGCATGCAACTATAGCATCACATAATATAATTAAGTCTTAGTGTTCCCATATTAGCCTAAACAAACCTCCCAAGAACTGGAGTCAATAGTCATGAGCATCTAAGAACTAATAAATCTAACTCTGCTAAAACTATAATATATATCTCTGAATCAAATGCTAAATCTAAATAAGGAAGGGAATAAAGAAGTTGTGGACGCTGGACAGCTACCTCAAAATCCCGTGAACTGCTGCTAACGAACAAGGCAGCTACTGCTCCAAACCGGTACCTGAATCTGTGCACAGAGAACTGGGTGGCAAAGCAAGTCTATAAGCCACCTCTCCAGCCTTTCGAAGCACCTCAAAACGACCAATAAAACGAGGACTCAACTTTCCTCTCTTTCTGAACCTCATAACACCCTTCATGGGTGATACCTTCAGTAGTACCTTATCACCTTCCATAAATGACACATCCCGGACCTTCCAGTCCGCATAACTTTTCTGCCTAGACAGCGCTGTGCGAAGTCGCTCCTGAATCAACTTCACCTTCTCCAACGCATCCTGAATCAAATATGTGCCCAATAAACTCACCAGGCTCGAACCAACCAACCGGAGATCTACACCTCCTACCATATAAGGCTTCATACGGGGCCATCTGAATACTAGACTGATAGCTGTTATTATATGCAAACTCCGCTAATGGCAGAAACTGATCCTATGAACCACCAAAATCAATCACACAAGCCCGTAACATGTCCTCCAAAATCTGAATCGTCCATTCCGACTGCCCGTCGGTCTGTGGATGAAATGTAGTGCTCAACTCTACATCAGTACACATACCTCTCTGTACAGCTCTCCAAAACTGAGATGTGAACTGTACCTCTTTCAGAAATAATAGAGACCGAAACTCCATGCAACCGGACAATCTCTTTAATGTAAATACTAGCTAACCGCTCTGAAGTATAAGTAGTACTGACAGGAATGAAATGCGCGGACTTGGTCAATCTATCTACAATGACCCAAATAGCGTCAAAACCTTTCGAAGTCCGTGGAAGCCCAACTACAAAATCCATAGTAATTCTCTCCCATTTCCACTCTGGAATATAGAACCTCTGAAGCAAACCCTCTGGTCTCTGGTGCTCATACTTGACTTGCTGGCAGTTGAGACACCGTGCTACATACTCAACAATATCTCTCTTCATCCGTCTCCACCAATACTGTTGTCTCAGATCCTGATACATCTTCGCGGCACGCGAATGAATAGAATACCGCGAGCTGTGAGCCTCTACTAATATCAACTCCCGAATACCATCTACATTGGGCACACAAATACGACCATGCATCCTCATAACCCCATTATCACCAATAGTCACATCTCTGGCATCACCCCGACGAACCCTATCCTGAAGAACTAATGAGTGTCGGTCATCATACTGCCGAGCTTTAATTTGATCAAATAAGGAAGACCGGGAAGCCATGCTAGCTACCACCCGTGGAGGGTCTGACAAATCCAATCTCACCAACTAGCCTGCTAAAGCATGAACATCAAGGGCTAAAGGTCGCTCTGCTACTGAAAGGTAAGCTAGACTTCCCAAACTCTCGGCTCTGCGACTCAAGGCATCGGCCACCACATTGGCCTTCCCCGGATGATACAAAATAGTTAAGTCATAGTCCTTGAAAAGCTCCAACCATCTCCTCTGCCGCAAATTCAAGTCCTTCTTCCTCAGCAGATACTGCAAACTACGATGATCAGTGAAAAATCTTACGTTGTACCCCATACAAATAATGCCGCAAAATATTTAAGGCATGAACAATAGCAGCTAACTCAAGATCGTGTACTAGGTAGTTCTTCCCGTGCACCTTCAACTGTCTAGACGCGTAGGCAATCACCCTACTGTCCTACATCAATACTGCTCCCAAGCGAACTGTAGAAGCATCACAAATGACCGTATAAGAACCCGAACCAGTAGGCAGAATCAACACCGGAGCTGTAGTCAATGCTTACTTGAGCTTCTGAAAGCTCTCTTCACATTCATCGGACCATCTGAATAGAACACCCTTCTGCGTCAATCTGGTCAGGGGGGAAGCAATAGAAGAGAATCTTTCCACAAAGCGACGGTAGTAACCCGCCAAACCGAGTAAACTCTGAATCTCTGTGGCTGAAGACGATCTGGGCCAACTCTGCACCGCCTCAATCTTCTTCGGATCGACCTGAATACCCTCACTAAACACCACGTGCCCCAAGAAAGCTATTGAACCAAGCCAAAACTCACACTTGGAGAATTTCGCATAAAGCTTCTCCTCCCTAAATCTCTACAACACGATTCCCAAGTGCTGAGCATGCTCTTCCTGGCTACGAGAATAAACCAGGATGTCATCAATGAACACAATAACGAATGTATCAAGGTATGGCTGAAATACGTTGTTCATCAATTGTATGAACGCTGCTGGGGCATTGGTCAGCCCAAATGACATAACCAGAAATTCATAATGATCGTACCTAGTATTGAAAGCCGTCTTCGGAATATCAGAATCCCAAATTTTCAACTAATGATACCCCGACCTCAAGTCTATCTTGGAGAATACCTTAGCTCCCTGAAGCTGATCAAATAAGTCATCAATACGAGGCAAAGGATAACGGTTCTTCACTGTAACCTTATTCAACTGTCTATATTCAATACACATGCGCATCGAACCATCCTTCTTTTTCACAAACAACACCAGCGCACCCCAAGGCGATACACTAGGCTGAATGAACCCCTTATCTAAGAGTTCCTGAATCTGCTCTTTTAATTCTTTCAACTCAGCTTGTGCCATACGGTAAGGTGGAATAGAGATAGGCTGAGTATCTGGCACCAAGTCAATACTAAAATCAATATCCCTGTCAGGTGGCATGCCTGGAAGGTCTGCGGGGAATACATCCGGAAAGTCACGCACTACAGGAACAGAATCAAAAGATGGGGTCTCACCACTAGCGTCCCTCACAAACGCAAGATAAGATTCACACCCTTTTTCAACCATACACTGAGCCTTTAAATAAGAAATCACTCTGCTAGATACATGCTCTATAGACCCTCTCTACTCAAATCTCGGAATTTCGGGCATAGCTAGGGGCACGGTCTTAGCGTGACAATCAAGAATCGCATAACATGGGGATAAACAATCCATGCCCAGAATCACATCAAAATCGACCATACTAAGTAACATCAGGTCCACTCGGTTCTCCAGACCCCCAATAGATATAAGACACGACTGGTACACACGATCCACAATAATAGTATCGCCCACCAGAGTCGAAACATGAACAGAAATAACTAGAGACTCATAGGGTATATAAAGAAAATGAGCAAAATAGGATGAGACATAAGAATACGTGGAACCAGGGTCAAATAAAGCCAAAGCATCACTGTGACAAACTGAAATAGTACTTGTAATCACCGCATCTGAAGCCATAGCATCAGGCCTAGCCGGAAGTGCATAAATAGGTGGCTGGACCCCACATGCTCGACCTCCCCCTCTAGGACGGCATCTAGCTGCCTGACTGCCTGGGTAGGTGGTGATATGACTGGGGCTGAAGCCGAGGGCTGAACCCTCTGCTGAGCTGAACTACTAGGACGACGGGGACACTGCCTCCACTCATGTCCTAACTCTCCACACTCATAACAACTACCTGGAGCTGGGGATGAAAATTGATGAAAACCCCTGCCACCATGATAACCACCAGACGAACCATGCATAGAAGAACCCTAATAAGATGATGCTCGGGCGGAGCTATGAGCTAGAAGGGAACTAAAAGATGAATGTCCCTGATAAGAATTGCAAGGACCCTGCCCCGAAGATACACCACTATAAGCTGGGCGAACTGGCTGTGGAGGTCTAAATGAACGACCTTTGTTAGGCTGAAATTGCCCTCTCAGAAGAGCACCGCTGAAATTTTCTTGCTCCCTGAGGCCTCTTGACCTCTCTCTCCTCACGATCCTACCTACGAACGGACTCAATATCCCGAGCAATGTCAACAACCTGCTCAAATGTAGCTCCAGACACTCTCTCTCTAGTCATCAAGATCCGAAGCTGATAAGTAAGACCATCCACAAACCTCCTAATCCTCTCCATATCATTAAGGACAATCTCTGAAGCATGTCTAGCCAACTCGGAAAACCTCATATCGTATTGGGTAACTGACAACTCTCCCTGACGTAACTGCTCAAACTGCGTGCGCTGCTCCTCTCTATGGGACTGAGGAACATACTTCTCCAAAAATATCATGGAGAACTGATGCCAGGTGAGAGGTACTGAACCAACTGGCCTACGCCTCTCGAATGACTCCCACCAAGTAAAAACAGCACCCACAAACTGAAATGTAACAAACGAGACCCCACTGGTCTCCAAAATACCCGCAGTACGTAGTATCTTCTGGCATTTATCCAGAAAACCTTGGGCATCCTCGCCCTCTGTACTAATGAAAGTCGGAGGCTTAAGTTATTTGAACCTCTCCAGCCTACGCTGCTCATCCTTCGGTCATAGCTGGAACCACAAAATCCTGGACTGGGACAACCGACTGAGCTGGGTCAACCCCCGGTGTCTGAATACCCTGTACAGCCTGTTCAGGTGTCCGGGCAGCTGGAGTCTGATTGCCTTCCCCGGCCTGAGCTGCAGTGGCAGTAGTGGACATGGAAACTGCCTGAGCTAAACTGGAACACACTGTCAATATCTGAGCCAAGGTCTCTTGAAGACCCGGAATAACAATGGGTACTACCGGTGCCTAAGCCTGTTCCGCTGGAGCACTTTCGGCCGGAACCTGATCCTGAACGATAGGGGGATCCTCAGGTACTACCCCGGCTGCTGCCTGGGCTGGTCCCCTACCTCTACCACGGCCTCGACCCCTTGTGGGTCTGGCTGGTGCATGGTCACCCTGATCGGTATTGCGTGTCCTCACCATCTGTGAGAGAATGAAACAACGTAAGTTTAGATTTCAAGAATCAATAGATTGGCACGAAAGAGTTCAAGAAAATAGAGATGTTTCCTAAAGATTCAGCAACCTCTCGAAGATAAGTACAAACGTCTCCGTACCGATCCACAAGACTCTACCAAACCTTCTCATGACCGTTGAGTTCTATGTAACCTAGAGCTCTGATACCAACTTGTCACGGCCCCAAATCCTAACAGGCAGTGATGGCGCCTATCGTGGAACTAGGATAGCCAACCATCACTTTACTACGCATTTGTTCAATTATAAGAGTTCACAATTTAATGTTAAGCATGCAACCATAGCATCGCCTAATATAATTAAGTCTTAGCGTTCCCATATTAGCCTAAACAAACCTCCCAAGAACTGGAGTCAATAGTCATGAGCATCTAAGAACTAATAAATCTAACTCTGCTAAAACTATAATATATATCTTTGGATCAAATGCTAAAGCTAAATAAGGAAGGGAATAGAGAAGTTGTGGACGCTGGACAGCTACCTCGAAATCCCGTGAACTACTGCTAACGAACAAGGCAGCTACTGCTCCAAATCGGTACCTGAATCTGTGCACAGAGGCACAGGGAGTCTTTATGAGTACGCCAACTCAGTAGTAATGAAAATAAATCACAGTCTGAGAATTATAAAACACACAGTACAGATACACAATTCCACAAAACCAGTAAAACATCAAGTCACCATGTAGTATTCATCAAATAATAAGTTCAAAATCAGTTCCTAGAAAACCTTTGAAAACAGGTGTGATATCAGTATATCTCATTGAAATTCTCAGTAAAACCAGTTTGAAAACGAAGTAAATCATAGTTTGAAAACTCAGTAAAAATCTTCATAAAACTGCCCCTCGGGCCATAATCATTTCTCATCACAATATCTTTCAGTATTAGGCCATCAGGCAACCTCACAATCACTCTGCCCATCAGGCAACCTCACAATCACTCTGCCTATCAGGCAATCTCACAATCACTCTACCCATCAGGCAACCTCACAATCACTTTGCCCATCAGTCAACCTCACAATCACTCTGTCCATCAAGCAACCTCACAATCACTCAGCATAAGCCCCACGGGCATCACTCATTAGGTACATGCGCTCACTGGGAGAGTGTACAGACTCCGGAGGGGCTCCTACAGCCCAAGCGCTATAATAAGCCACAACATGGCATAAGTCACACACAATATAGGCCCGCAACCTCACTCATATCATATCATGCTCACAATATAGCCCAGCAGCCTCACTCATATCATAACATCCTCACAATATAGCCCAGCAGCCTCACTCAGTCAGACATTCTCAATTTGCCCTTCAGGCCACAAATATACCGGGTTCTCGACCCAAAAACAGTGTTTCATTTTCAAGAAGTAGTATCAAAATACTCCGATTGTCAAAACAATTTCACCAAAAATACTAAGTGAAAAATCATAACATATTAGTGAGGAAAATAGCAAAACATCCCCCAAGGGGTAAACAAATCGGCACTAGGCCCCAAACATGGCTTATAGCCCAAATCATATCAAGTATATATATAGTACTATTGGAAATAATCTTTAAAAGCCGTTTCGCAACTCAATAGTCGCCTAAGTAAGGAATATATCTCCAAGTTTCAACCTTTGCATTTCAAAACCCGTGAAAGGGTGCATAGTCTGGGGTTTCATACCCTTAGGACAGAATTTAAAGACATCACTTACTTCAAAACTAGCCCGAAACTACTTCGCAATGCGTTTGCCTTTCGAATCAACTTTCGGATGCTCCAAATCTACCAAGTTCAGATTTTTATCATCAATATGTGCTTAAGGAACAATTTCCAATCGAAAGATATCAAATTTAACCCAAAAATCCGAAATCGGTCAAAACCCGACCCCTAAGACCGCATCTCGAAACTCAGAAATTTTTTTACAAAAGTGTTCTTCGTTCTCGCACGAGTCCGTACATATAAAGAACACCAAAATCGGAGTTCGTTTGACCCCTCAAATCGACCCCTAAAGGTCTCATAATCTCAAGCCCTAAAACCCACTTTTTCTACTGATTTTTCATGAATTTACACCGGTTTTATGTTCTATAATCATCCATAATCGAGTTTTAATAATCAAATTACTTACCTCTATGAAGAACACTGATTTTCCCCTTCAAAACTCGCCCAAAAAGCTCTCTTCCGTACAACAATGGTGTAAAAATATGCTTAAGTCGCGGAGGGTTTATCTTATATTTCTGAACAGTGGTTCCACACCTGTGGCCACTTAAGCGCACCTGCGGACCCGCACCTACGGTCCCAGGTCTGCACCTGCGACTTCCCTGAAGCGGGCTAACTTCCGCACCTGCGGCCTCTTTTTCGCACCTGCGACTTCGCAGGTGCGATCCTCCTCTCGCACCTGCGGTCCTCCACTGACAGTCTCACTTCCTCACCTGCGGTGCTCTGCTCTCTCCTGAGGGCCCGCTCTTGTGGTCAAACTTCCGCAGGTGCGGTTACACCAGCACCAGCAGCTGAAGCTGCATATTTCAAGTTCCAAACTTCCCGCTAACAATCCGGAATCAATCCTGAGCTCCTCAGGACCCCAACCAAACATACCAACACCTCACATATGATCATTCAAACTTAGTTGCAGACACATCCAAAATGATATTTCGAACCTGCTCTAACTGTCGGAATTCCATTCCACCCCCGATAGCCTATTTTCCACTGCCGACCGGAAATTGCTATAAACTAACTTTCGCCAATTCAAGCAAAATTCTACACCGGGCATCAAAAAATTATTTCAGACACACTCCCAAGTCCCAAATCACCTAACGAAGCTATCCGAGCCATAAAATTCGCATTGCGATGTCGTTTACCAATAAGTCAACTCTCAATTGACTTTTTCTCACTTCAAGGTAAGACTGAATGACTAAACTCTCACTACAACCATTTTGATTTCAAACCAACCAACTCTAACACATCAATAACAGTTAAATCAAGCTATGACAAGGCAATAGCAGTAATTATAATGCAGGTTCTACATAACGACAGACCGGGTCGTTACATTCTCCCCCTATTAAACAAACGTTCGTCCTCGAATGAGTCTAGAAACATACCTGGAGTCTCAAACAAGTGCGGATACTTTCTCTGCATCTCCCGCTCGGTCTCCCAAGTAGCCTCCTCCACTGGCTGACCTCTCCACTGCACCTTCACTGATGTTATCTCCTTAGATCTCAGCTTTCTGACCTCGCGAGATAAAATAGCTACTGGCTCAACCTCATATGACATATTACCCTCGAGTTGAACTGTGCTGAAGTCTAACACATGAGACAGGTCACCAACATATTTCCTGAGCATCGACACATGAAACACCGGATGAACACTCGACAAGCTGGGTGGAAAAGCAAGTCTATAAGCCACTTCTCCAACCTTTTGATTCACCTTAAAACGATCAATAAACCGAGGACTCAGCTTTCCTCTCTTTTTGAACCTCATAACACGCTTCATGGGTGATACCTTCAATAGTACCTTATCACCTTCCATAAATGACACATCCCGAACTTTCCGGTCCGCATAACTTTTCTTCCTAGACTGCGCTGTGCGAAGTCGCTCCTAAATCAACTTCACCTTCTCCAACGCATCCTGAATCAAATCTGCGCCCAATAACTTAGCCTCACCAGGAGATCTACACTGTGACGACCCAAAAGTTCATCCTAAGTTAATTTAGCTAAATATGTGTTTCGAGGCCCCGAAAGCCTCCGTTAATCTCACCTCAGTATGCATGCGTAGCCCGGGCGTGTAGCCGGGAAGTTTTGATGTGAAAACTAGATAAAAAGTTGATTTTTATAATAATTAATTGATTAAAGTTGACTTTGGTCAACATTTTTGGTATACGAACCCGGACCCGATATTTGACGATCACGGATGATCCGTAGGAAAATATGGGACTTGGGCGTAAGCCCGGAATCAAATTTCGAGGTCCCAAGCCCGAGAAATGAATTTTTAAAGAAAATTATTTTCTGAAAATAATTAAGGATTTTGAAAATGAATATTCATGTGAAAACCATGCTACCGGGCCCATATTATGATTTCGGAGCCCGGAACAGATTTAATATATGTCATGTAGCTTATCTGTGAAATTTGGTGTAAAACGGACTTGAAATGACGTGATTCGGATCAAAATTTGAATAATTAAGCCTTATGAAATTTTAAGAAAATTATATGAGTTGTGAGGTTTAATTAATTGATTTTGATGATATTTTGGTGATTTAAATGCTCGAATAAGTCTGTAGGATGATTTGGGAGTCGTGTGTGTCATTGGGTTTGAGGTTCCGAAGGCTCAGGATAGTTTCGAGTAGGTTTCGGGGTGCATTAGACTTAAAATCACTGAGTGTTGCAGGTACAGCCGCAGGTCTCTGAACCTGGGAGTGCGGCCGCGATCGCTTTTCCGCGGACCGCAGTTCTCCATTCGCGGCCGTGATCATTTTGTCGCGGACCGCGGTGGTCGATCTTCAGAGAGGCAACACAAGGCCTTCGCGGCCGCGGTCGGTTTTTTGAGGACCGCGGTGGGGGCCTGGGAAGGGATACCTATATATAACGAATTTTTCAGCTATTTTTCACTTTTCAAAAACCCTAAAACACTAGAGGCGATTTTCAAAAGACCCTTTCTTCTCCAAGACTATTGTAAGTGATTTCTAACTACTTTTCTTCATTCCTTAACATCCTATTACAAGATTTCATCATAGAATCAAAGATTTTCATGGGAAAATTGGGAATTTTGGGAAAAACATGGAAATTTGGGAATTTAGACCTCAATTGGGGTCGGATTCCAAAACCAATCATACACCCGGGCTCGGGGGTGAATGTGTAATCGGGTTTTGGTCCGAGCCTCATGTTTGGACCAAGCGGACCCGGGGTCGAATTTTGATATTTTTGGAAGAATGCTAGGAATAGTATAATTAGGCTATCAGATTGTATTAATGAGTCATTATTGATGTTAATTATGTCTAGATATTGTCGTTCCAGAGTTGAATTCAAANGTATGCTATGTGCTAAGTGTTTATCATGTTCAATGCATAGGTGAAGTGACGAGTACCTATGCATTGTGTGTCAAGCATGCCCGTGAGTCTATTTTCTGATAGAAACCTTGTCGCTGCTCCCATGATCCTTTATGTCATGAAATTGTCTCTACTTGGAAGTTGTTTGTGGTTGGAAAACTTGGTTGATGAACTCATGATGTATTGGTTCGGTTGAGAACCCATTTGTTAAAGATATATATATTGAAGAGATTGGTTATAGCTGAGACCCTTGTCGGGCAATTGTTGTGATATTGATTGATTCTTTCCCCTTGCCGGGTGATTTGAATTATATTTCCACTATGCTGCATTCCTTACCATTGAATATTTGTCATTGTTATGGTGAGGAAGAGTGTAAAGCACGAAGGGTGATGCCGTTCCATGATATACATTGATCACACCATACATTGCATAGTGAGAAAGAGTGTAAAGCACGAAGGGTGATACCGTTCCATGACTTACATTGATTATAAACACGAAGGTTAATGTCGTGCCATGATTTACATTGATTATAAACACGAAGTTTAATGTCGTGCCATTATTTACATTGCCTTACATTGTACATTGCATTGTGAGGAAGAAAGTAAAAGCACGAAGGGTGATGCCGTGCCATGACTTATACAAATTCACATCATACATCGCATTGTGAGGAAGAGAGTAAAAGCACGAAGGGTGATGCCGTGCCATTGTTTACATTGCTCACATTTATACTTGTTATGTTAGTATTCTTGTTAACTTGATCTGTTGCTTTCCCCTATGTGCTTAGTCAATTGCCTTATCGCTCACTTGCTACCCCATTAACTGCTCCCGTATTCCCCTACTTGTCTGTCTATTTCTTGCCTTGTCTTCCCATGATTATATGTTGTAGAATAGGACAGGTGAACGTGGTTGTCAAGTCTAGCCTCGTCACTACTTCGACCGAGGTTAGGCTCCACACTTACTCAGTATATTGGGTCAGTTGTACTGATACTACACTGCACTTCTTAATGTTGTGCAGATCCCGCATCCGGACCCAGTGGACAACTTTGAGGGAGTCTTCTTCAGTCCACCATAGAGGCTTCAAGGTATACCTACTGGCGTTCGTGGGCCTTGGCGTCTCTTCTAACCCTAGAACTCATATTGTCTTGTCTTATTTTCTAGTTCCAAAGACAATTATGTATTTTCTTTCAGACTTTGTATTTAGTGTTCAATAGGCAGTCCGTAAGGTTGTTACTCCCAGTTTTGGGGCATTATGCGACGTTTGTATTTACTATCTCACGTAGTTTTCTAATCATTTATCATTTCCGATGTTTAAGACTATAATGTGTTTTCGTTAAATACTGTTAAATTGGTGTTATTATGATGGTTTTGTTGTGCACGTTGGCTTGTCTAGCGGGTTCAACGTTAGACGCAGTCACGACTCGAAGGTGGGATTTTGGGTCGTGACAAGTTGGTATCAGAGCTCTAGGTTGCTTAGTTCTCACAACTCACGGACAAGTTGGTAGAGTCTGAGGGATCGGTACGGAGACGTCTGTATTTATCCCCAGGCTGCAAAGTTAGGAATAACTTCACATCTTTCTTTCTCTGTCGTTCCATTTGAGTTCTAAATACTAATCGAGTCTCTATCTTACTCTCTCGCAGATGGCGAGAACGCGTGCTTCCTCATCGACCGGTCAGCAGCCCGATCCTCCTATTGCAGCTTTTACGAGGGGCCGAGGCTGTGCTAGAGGACGAGGCAGAGCTAGAGCAGCAACTCCAGTAGAGGACCCACAGGTAGACTATGCCGGTGAGGTTCCTGCTCGGACGGTTCCCGTCGGACCAGCTCAGGTCCCGGAGGGGTTCATTTCTACCCCAGTGCTTCAGGACTCTCTAGTCCGCTTGGTGAGACTGATAGAGAGTGTGGCTCAGGCTGGTCTTCTTCTTACTGCACCAGTTGGTTCTCAGGTTGGGGGAGGGACCCAGACTCCTGTTATTCGTACACCAGAGCAGGTTGCCACTCAGTTTCAGACTCCGGCACCTCAACCAGCCGGAGTAGCACAGCCAGGTATTGCATCACCTGTAGCTAAGGGAGCAGCTATGTCAGCGGATGCTTTGTGGAGACTGGACAGATTCACCAAGTTATTCACTGCTACTTTTACTGGTGCACCGTCAGAGGATCCACAAGATTACTTGGACAGTTGTCACGAGGTTCTTCGGAACATGGGCATAGTGGAGTCCAATGGAGTTGACTTTGCTACTTTTCAACTATCTGGAATAGCCAAGACTTGGTGGAGGGACTACTGCTTATTCGGGCCAGCTGGGTCTGCACCCTTGACTTAGGCTCAGTTCACAGAGGTATTTTTGGGGAAGTTCCTTCCCATTACTCAGAGAGAGGATCTTAGGAGGCAGTTTGAGCGCCTCCAGCAGGGATCTATGTCTGTAGTATGAAACCAGGTTCATCGCTCTATCCAGGCATGCATTGATGATACTCCCCACTGATCGGGATAGGGTTCGGAGGTTCATTGAGGGATTAGCCTAGCCTATACGACTCCAGATGGCTAGGGAGTCGAGTAGTGATATTTCGTTCCAGGATGCGGCTAATGTGCCCAGGAGAATTGAGATGATTTTTTCACAGGGAGGTGGTCAGAGGGCTGACAAGAGGCCCCGTCACTTTGGTAGATTCAGTGGAGCCTCATCTAGAGGCAGGGATTCTGTCGGCAGAGGTCATCTTCCCCGACCTTTCCAGTCAGCACTTCTGGTTTCTTATCGTGCATCGTCAGCTCCAGTTAGTGCACCACCAGCACCTATCATCGCACGGCCACTTCAGAGTACCAGGGTGGTTATCAGGGTCGTCCGAGGCAGTTCCAGAATCCCCAGTCATACCAGCGGAGGTTATGTCATTCTTGTGGTGTTCCGGGGCACATTGCGAGGTATTGCCCCCGGGTTTCTGGTAGCTCTCAGTATCAGGGTTCTCGCACCATGGTCCCCGCCGCAGGTGCACCCCCACACCATCAGCCAGCTCGGGGTGGTGTTCGTGGTGCCAGATATGGAGGTCAGACTCATAGAGGTGGAGCACAGGCCACGAGGGGCAGGGGTCAGGGGTCAGGTCGACCCAGAGATGTTCAGATTAGAGGGGCTCCGCCCCGTTGTTATGTTATTCCTGCCAGGCCCGAGGCTGAGGCCTTTGATGCAGTCATTACAGGTATGGTTTCAGTTTGCAGCTGAGATACTTCTGTTTTATTTGATCCGGGGTCTACATTCTCCTATGTGTCTTCATATTTTTCTCCTTATCTGATTATGCCCCGTGATTCGCTGAGTACCCTTGTATATGTATCTACATCTGTGGGTGATTCTATTGTGGTAGATCGAGTCTACTGTTCTTGCTTAGTTGTTATTGGTGGTTTGGAGACTCGGGTAGATTTATTGCTTCTTGATATGGTAGACTTTGATGTTATATTGGGTATGGATTGGCTATCTCCCTATCATGTTATTCTGGACTGTCATGCCAAGACAATGACCTTAGCCTTGCCTGGAGTACCTCGTTTAGAGTGGAGAGGGACTCCTAGTCATTATTCTAGTAGAGTTATTTCTTATATGAAGGCTCGGTGCATGGTCAAGAAGGGTTGTTTGGCCTATCTGGCCTATGTTCGTGATTCTAGTGCCGAGGTTCCTTCCCTAGAGTCTGTGCCCGTAGTTCGTGAATTTCCAGAGGTATTCCCTGCTGACCTGCCGAGTATGACACCCGACATGGATATTGACTTTTGTATTGAGGTAGCTGAGGGCACTCAGCCTATTTCTATTTTGTCGTATCGTATGGCTCCGCCAGAGTTGAAGGAACTAAAGGAACAATTACAGGATTTGTTGGATAAGGGCTTCATCAGGCCTAGTGTGTCTCCTTAGGGTGCTCCCGTGTTGTTCGTGAATAAGAAAGATGGTTCTATGAGGATGTGCATTGACTACCGGCAGTAGAATAAGGTTACTATCAAGAACAAGTATCCTTTGCCGAGGATTAATGATCATTTGATCAGCTTCAGGGTGCTAGGGTGTTCTCTAAGATAGACTTAAGATCTGGTTACCATCGGCTAAGGATCAGGGCGTCTGACGTTCCTAAGACAGCTTTTCGCACTCGTTATGGGGACTATGAGTTTTTGGTGATGTCTTTTGGGTTGACTAATGCCCCCGCTGCTTTTATGGAGTTGATGAATCGGGTATTCAGGCCTTATTTGGACTCATTCATGATCGTGTTTATACATGCTATCTTTATTTATTCCCGTAGTTGAGAGGAGCATGAGCAACATCTTCGGGTTGTTCTCCAGACTATGAGAGATCGGCAATTGTACGCCAAGTTTTCTAAGTGCGAGTTCTGGTGGAGTTCTGTGGCATTCTTGGGCCACGTTGTGTTGGCAGAGGGCATTCAGGTGGATCCGAAGAAGGTTTCAGCAGTTAGAGATTGGCCTAGGCCCACTTCAGCCATAGAGATTCAGAGCTTCTTAGACCTAGCAGGCTATTATCGCAAGTTCGTTGAGGGGTTTTCATCTGTAGCAACCCCGATGACCAAGTTGACGCAGAAAGGTGTTCAGTTCAGATGGTCCGAGGAGTGTGAGGTGAGCTTTCAGAAGCTTAAGACAGCATTGACCACAACACCAGTGTTGGTATTGCCCACAGGTTCAGGTCCGTATATCGTGTATTGTGATGCGTCACAGGTTGGGATTGGTGTGGTATTGATGCAGGATGGCAAGGTCATAGCCTATGCATCTCGTCAGTTGAAGTTACATGAGAAGAATTATCCAGTTCACGACTTGGAGCTTGCAACTATTGTTCATGCCTTGAAGAATTGGAGGCATTATTTGTATGGGGTACCGTGTGAGGTATTCACTGATCACAAGAGTTTACAATACTTTTTTAAGCAAAAGGAGTTGAACATGAGGCAGATAAGGTGGTTAGAGTTGCTGAAGGATTATGATATTACTATTCTCTATCATCCGGGGAAGGCCAATGTGGTGGCCGATGCTTTGAGACGGAAGTCAGTTAGCATGGGTAGTCTTGCCTATTTATCAGTTGGAGAGCGACCTCTTGTTTTGGATGTTTAGGCATTAGCCAACCGATTTGTGAGGTTGGAGGTTTTTGAGGGTGGCAGTGTCTTGGCCCATACCGTCGCTTGTTCTTCATTGTATGATCAAATTCGTGCCAGGCAGTATGATGATCGTTGTTTATGTGCTCTTAGAGATACGGTTCGGCACAGACGTGCCAAGCAGGTCACAGTTGATGCCGAGGGAGTTTTAAGGATGCAGGGTCGTATTTGTGTACCCGATATGGATGGCATTCGTGAGTTGATACTACATGAGGCCCATAGTTCCCGGTATTCCATTCATCCGAGCGCCGCAAAGATGTACCAGGACTTGCGGCAGCATTATTGGTGGCGTAGGATGAAGAAGGATATTGTAGCTTATGTAGCTCAGTGCTTGAATTTCCAGCAGGTTAAGTATGAGCACCAGATACCCGATGGTTTGATGCAGCAGATTCAGCTTCCCGAGTGGAAGTGGGAGCGTATCAAAATGGATTTTGTAGTTGGGCCTCCGCGAACTCAGAGGATGGTTGACGCAGTGTGGGTTGTTGTGGATAGGCTGACCAAGTGAGCACATTTCATTCCTGTGTCGGTTTCGTATTCAGCGGAGAAGTTGGCAAAGATCTATATGAGGGAGATTGTCAGATTGCATGGTGTGCCCCTATCCATTATATCGGACCGAGGTACTCAGTTTATCTCCCATTTCTGGAGGGTATTCAAGCGAGAGTTAGGCACACAGATTGAGTTGAGCACAGCATTTCATCCTCAGACAGACGGACAGTCTGAGCGTACTATTCAGATTTTGGAGGATATGTTGCGAGCGTGTGTCATCGACTTTGGTGGTTCATGGGATCAGTTCTTGCCCTTAGCGGAGTTTGCCTACAACAACAGTTATCAGTCGAGCATCCAGATGGCTCCTTGCGTGGCATTGTATGGTAGGTGATGTCGGTCCCTAGTTGGATGGTTTGAAACCGGAGAGGCTAGATTTTTGGGTTCTGAGTTAGTCCAGGACGCCTTGGACAAGGTGAAGATTATTCAGGATAGACTTCGTACAGCTCAGTCCAGGCAAAAGAGTTATGCAGATCGCAGAGTTCGAGGTTTGACTTTCATGATAGGAGATCAGGTGTTTCTTAGCGTGTCGCCTATGAAAGGCATGATGAGGTTCGGAAAGAAGGGCAAGTTGAGCCCTAGGTACATTGGTCCAATTGAGATTTTGGACAAGGTGGGAGAGGTGGCCTACAGACTTGCCTTGCCACCGCATTTATCAGTCGTGCATCCAGAGTTTCATGTATCTATGCTCCGGAAGTACATTGGAGATCCTTCTCATGTTCTTGACTTCAGCGGTGTCCAGTTGGACAAGGATCTGACTTATGAGGAGGAGCCGGTAGCCATATTAGCTAGGCAGGTTTGTCAGTTGAGATCGAAGAGTTATCCTTCGGTTCGTGTTCAGTGGAGAGGTCAGCCTGCCGAGGCAGTTACTTGGGAGTCTGAGTCCGATATGAGGAGTCGTTATCCCCATCTTTTCTTAGACTCAGGTACTTTTCTATGTTCGTTCGAGAACGAACGTTTGTTTTAGAGGTGAAGATTGTGACGACCCAAAAGGTCATCCTAAGTTAATTTAGCTAAATTTGTGATCTGAGGCCCCGAAAGCCTCCGTTAATCTCACCTCGGTATGCGTGCGTAGCCCGGGCGTGTAGCCGGGAAGCTTTGATGTGAAAACTAGATGAAAAGTTGATTTTTATAATAATTAATTAATTAAAGTTTACTTTGGTCAACATTTTTGGTAAACGGACCCGGACCCGATATTTGACGATCCCGGAGGGTCCGTAGGAAAATATAGGACTTGGGCGTATGCCCGGAATCAAATTTCGAGGTCCCAAGCCCGAGAAATGAATTTTTAAAGAAAATTGTTTTCTAAAAATAATTAAGGATTTTGAAAATGAATATTCATGTGAAAATCGTGTTACCGGACCCGTATTATGATTCTGGAACCCGGAACATGTTTAATATATGTTATGTGACTTATCTGTGAAATTTGGTATAAAACGAACTTGAAATGACGTGATTCGGATAAAAATTTGAATAATTAAGCCTTATGAAATTTTAAGAAAATTCTATGAGTTGTGAGGTTTAATTCATTGATTTTGATGATATTTTGGTGATTTAAATGCTTGAATAAGTCCGTAGGATGGTTTGGGAGTCGTGTGTGTCATTGGGTTTGAGGTTCCGAGGGCTCGGGATAGTGTCGAGTAGGTTTCCGGGTGCATTAGACTTAAAATCACTGAGCGTTGCAGGTACAGCCGCAGGTCTCTGAACCATGGAGCGCGGCCGCGATCTCTTTTCTGCGGACCGCGGTGCTCCCTTCGCGGCGGCGGTCGTTTTGTCGCGGACTGCGGTGGTCGATCTTCAGAGAGGCAACACGAGGCCTTCGCGGCCGCGGTCGGTTTTTCGCGGACCGCGGTGGGGGCCTGGGAAGGGATACCTATATATAACAAATTTTTCAGTTATTTTTCACTTTTCAAAAACCCTAAAACACTAGAGGCGATTTTCAAAAGACCCTTTCTTCTCCAAGACTATTGTAAGTGATTTCTAACTACTTTTCTTCATTCCTTAACATCTTATTACAAGATTTCATCATAGAATCAGAGATTTTCATGGGAAAATTGGGAATTTTGGGGAAAACATGAAAAACATGGAAATTTAGACCTCAATTAGGGTCGGATTCCAAAACCAATCATACACCCGGGCTCGGGGGTGAATGGGTAATTGGGTTTTGGTCCAAGCCTCGTGTTTGGACCAAGCGGGCCTGGGGTCGAATTTTGGTATTTTTGGAAGAATGCTAGGAATTGTATAATAAGGCTATGGGATTGTATTAATGAGTCATTATTGATGTTAATAAGTTAATTATGTCTAGATATTGTCGTTTCGGAGTTGAATTCAAAAGGAAAGGCGGTATTAGAAGCTTGAACTGCTATTCATGGACCCGAGGTAAGTGTCTTGCCTAACTTTGGTGAGGGAATAGATATTGTATGCTATGTGCTAAGTGTTTATCATGTTCAATGCATAGGTGAAGTGACGAGTACCTATGCATTGTGTGTCAAGCATGTCCGTGAGTCTATTTTCTGATAGAAACCTTGTCGCTACTCCCATGATCCTTTATGTTATGAAATTGTCTGTACTTGGAAGTTGTTTGTGGTTTGAAAACTTGGTTGATGAACTCCTGATGTATTGGTTCAGTTTAGAACCCATTTGTTAAGGATATATATATATATTGAAGAGATTGGTTATAGCTGAGACCCTTGCCGGACAATTGTTGTGATATTGATTGATGCTTTCCCCTTGCCGGGTGATTTGAATTATATTTCCACTATGTTGCATTCCTTACCATTGATATTTGTCATTGTTATGGTGAGGAAGAGTGTAAAGCACGAAGGGTGATGCCGTGCCATGATATACATTGATCACACCATACATTGCATAGTGAGAAAGAGTGTAAAGCACGAAGGGTGATACAGTGCCATGACTTACATTGATTATAAGCACGAAGGTTAATGTCGTGCCATGATTTACATTTATTATAAGCACGAAGTTTAATGCCGTGCCATGATTTACATTGCCTTACATTGTACATTGCATTGTGAGGAAGAGAGTAAAAGGACGAAGGGTGATGCTGTGCCATGACTTATACAAATTCACATCATACATCGCATTGTGAGGAAGAGAGTAAAAGAACGAAGGGTGATCTCGTGCCATTCTTTACATTGCTCACATTTATACTTGTTATGTTAGTATTCTTGTTAACTTCCTCTGTTGCTTTCCCCTATGTGCTTAGTCAATTGCCTTATCGCTCACTTGCTACCCCATTAACTGCTCTCGTATTCCCCTACTTGTCTGTATATTTCTTGCCTTGTCTTCCCATGATTATATGTTGTAGAATAGGACAGGTGAACGTGGTTGTCAAGTCTAGCCTCGTCACTACTTCGATCGAGGTTAGGCTCGGCACTTACTCAGTACATGGGGTCGTTTGTACTGATACTACACTGCACTTCTTAATGTTGTGCAGATCCCGCATCCGGACCCAGTGGACAACGTTGAGGGAGTCTCCTTCAGTCCACCACAGAGGCTTCAAGGTATACCCGCTGGCGTTCGTGGGCCTTCGCGTCTCTTCTAACCCTAGAACTCATATTGTCTTGTCTTATTTTCTAGTTCCAAAGACAATTATGTATTTTCTTTCAGACTTTGTATTTAGTGTTCAATAGGCAGTCCGTGAGGTTGTGACTCTCGGTTTTGGGGCATTATGCGAAGTTTGTATTTACTATCTCACGTAGTTTTTGAATCATTTATCATTTCCGATGTTTAAGATTATAAAGTGTTTTCGTTAAATACTGTTAAATTGGTGTTACTATGATGGTTTAGCTGTGCATGTTGGCTTGTCTAGCGGTTTCAACGTTAGATGCAGTCACGACTCGAAGGTGGGATTTTGGGTCGTGACATACACCTCCTACCATATAAGGCTTCATACGGGGCCATCTGAATACTAGACTGATAGCTGTTATTATATGCAAACTCCGCTAATGGCAGAAACTGATCCTATGAACCACCAAAATCAATCACACAAGCCCGTAACATGTCCTCCAAAATCTGAATCGTTCATTCTGACTGCCTGTCGGTCTATGGATGAAATGTAGTGCTCAACTCTACATCAGTACCCATACCTCTCTGTACAGCTCTCCAAAATTGACATGTGAACTGTGTACCTCTGTCAGAAATAATATAGATCGGAACTCCATGCAACCGGACAATCTCCTTAATGTAAATATTAGCTAATCGCTCTGAAGTATAAGTAGTACTGACAAGAATGAAATGTGTGGACTTGGTCAATCTATCTACAATGACCCAAATAGCGTCAAAACCCTCCGAAGTCCATGGAAGCCCAACTACAAAATCCATAGTAATTCTCTCCCAATTACACTCTGGAATATCTAACCTCTGAAGCAAACCCCCTGGTCTCTGGTGCTCATACTTGACTTGCTGGCAGTTGAGACACCGTGCTACATACTCAACAATATCTCTCTTCATCCGTCTCCACCAATACTGTTGTCTCAGATTCTGATACATCTTCGCGGCACCCGGATGAATAGAATACCGCGAGTTGTGAGCCTATACTAATATCAACTCCCGAATACCATCTACATTGGGCACGCAAATACGGACATGCATCATCATAACCCCATCATCACCAATAGTCACATCTCTGGCATCACCCCGACGAACCGTATCCTGAAGAACTAATAAGTGTCGGTAGGGGTGTTCATGGTTCGGTTTGGATCGGTTTTCCCCTAAAAAAAACCAAACCAAGTAAGTCGGTTTTTCAAATATTAGAACCAAACCAAACCAATTAAGTCATTTTTTCTCGATTCGGTTTATGTCGGTTTTTCGATTTTTTTGGTTATTTGTCTGTTTTTTCTTAAGTATAAGACATACACTACCAAACACATATTCCGGCAACCAAATTTTCAATGTGACACTATAAAATCAATTTCCATTTGAGAAATCTATTATTTACTAAAATATATTGATGAATAATTTAAGGACTCAATTAAAAATATATTTATTTAACATGAAATGGATTCTTATACTTAACAAGAGAAAACTACCAATCAAACTAGAATATAAAGGTAAAGAACTGTACTAAAAGTGCAAACGATTAACATTCACCATAAATTTTTTGAAACTTTGTATAAATATATACATATATATATAGGTGTAATAATAAATTTGAAATAGCTAATCCTATAGTCGGTTTGGTTCGGTTATTTTTTGATTAAAACCAAACCCAAACCAAATTTGATCCGTTTTTAAAATTCAAAACCAAAACCAAACCCAAAAAAAAAGTATCGGTTTTTTTGGTCGGTTTAGTTTGGTTTTCGGTTTGGTTCGATTTTTCAGGTTTTTATGAACACCCCTAAGTGTCGGTCATCATACTGCCGAGCTTTAATCTGATCAAATAAGGAAGACCGGGAACCCATGCTAGCTACCACCCGTTGAGGGTCTGACAAATCCAATCTCAGCAACTGGTCTGCTAAAGCCTGAACATCAAGGGCTAAAGGTCGCTCTGCTGCTGAAAGGTAAGCTAGACTTCCCAAACTCTCGGCTCTGCGACTCAAGGCATCGGCCACCACATTGGCCTTCCCCGGATGATACAAAATAGTTAAGTCATAGTCCTTGAAAAGCTCCAACCATCTCCTCTGCCGCAAATTCAAGTCCTTCTGCCTCAGCACATACTGCAAACTACGATGATCGGTGAAAATCTTACGTTGTACCCCATAAAATTAATGCCGCCAAATCTTTAAGGCATGAACAATAGCAGCTAACTCAAGATCGTGCACTGGGTAGTTCTTCCCGTGCACCTTCAACTGTCTAGACGCGTAGACAATCACCCTACTGTCCTACATTAATACCGCTCCCAAGCCAACTCTAGAAGCATCACAATAGACCGTATAAGAACCCGAACCAATAGGCAGAATCAACACCGGAGCTGTAGTCAATGATGACTTGAGCTTCTGAAATCTCTCCTCACATTCATCGAACCATCTGAATGGAACACCCTTCTGCGTCAATCTGGTCAGAGAGGAAGCAATAGAAGAGAATCCTTCCACAAAGCGACGGTAGTAATCCGCCAAACCGAGGAACTCCGAATCTCTATGGCTGAAGACGGTCTGGGCCAACTCTGCACCGCCTCAATCTTCTTCGGATCGACCTGAATACCATCACTAGACATCATGTTCCGTAAGATGGCTACCGAACCAAGCCAAAACTCACACTTGGAGAACTTCGCATAAAGATTCTCCTCCCTCAATCTCTGCAACACGATTCCCAAGTGTTGAGCATGCTTTTCCTGGCTACGAGAATAAACCAGGATGTCATCAATGAACACAATAACGAAAGTATCAAGGTATGGCTGGAATACGATGTTCATCAATTGCATGAACGCTGCTGGGGCATTGGTCAGCCCAAATGACATAAATCGAAATTCATAATGACCGTATCTGGTCCTGAAAGCCGTCTTCGGAATATCAGAATCCCGAATTTTCAACTGATGATACCCCGACCTCAAATCTATCTTGGAGAACACCTTAGCTCCCTAAAGCTGATCAAATAAGTCATCAATACGAGGCAAAGGATAACAGTTCTTCACTGTAACCTTAATCAACTGTCTATAGTCAATACACATGCGCATCGAACCATCCTTCTTTTTCACAAACAACACCGGCTCACCCCTAGGCGATACACTAGGCCGAATGAACCCCTTATCTAAGAGTTCCTGGAGCTTCTCTTTTAATTCTTTCAACTCTACTGGTGCCATACGGTAAGGTGTAATAGAGATAGGCTAAGTATCTAGCACCAGGTCAATACCAAAATCAATAACCCTGTCAGGTGGCATGCCTGGCAGGTCTGCGGAGAATATATCCGGAAAGTCACGGACTACAGGATTAGAATCAACAGATGGGGTCTCACCACTAACGTCCCTCACAAACGAGAGATAAGATTCACACCTTTTTTCAACCATACACTGAGCCTTTAAATAAGAAATCACTCTGCTAGATACATGCTCTGTAGACCCTCTCCACTTAACTCTCGAAATTCTGGGCATAGCTAGGGTCACGGTCTTAGCGTGAAAATCAAGAATCGCATAACATGGGGATAACCAATCCATGCCCAGAATCATATCAAAATCGACCATACTAAGTAACATCAGGCCCACTCGGGTCTCCATACCCCCAATAGATATAAGACACGGTCGGTACACACGGTCCACAATAATAGTATCGCCCACCGGAGTCGAAACATGAACAGAAGTAACTAGAGACTCATGGGGTATATTTAGAAAATGAGCAAAATAGGATGAGACATAAGAGTATGTGGAACCAGGGTCAAATAAAGCCAAAACATCACTGTGACAAACTGAAATAGTACTTGTAATCACCGCATCTGAAGCCATAGCATCAGGCCTAGCCGAAAGTGCATAAATACGTGGCTGGCCCCCACCTGCTCGGCCTCCCCCTCTAGGACGGCCTCTAGCTGCCTGACCACCACCCCTGACAGCCTGGGTAAGTGGTGATATGCCTGGGGCTGAAGCCGAGGGCTGAACCCTCTACTGAGCTAAACTACTAGGACGACGGGGACACTGCCTCCACTCATGTCCGAACTCTCCACACTCATAACAACTCCCTAGAGCTGGAGATTAAAACTGACGAGAACCCCTACCACCATGATAACCACCAAACGAACCATGCATAGAAGGACCCTGATAAGATGATGCTCGGGCGGAGCTATGAGATGGAAGGGCACTAAAAGATGAACGTCCCTGATAAGAATTATGAGGACCCAGCCCCGAAGATACACCACTATAAGCTGGACAAACTGGTTGTGGAGGTCTAAATGAACGACCTCTGTTAGGCTAAAATTGCCCTCTCAGAGGAGCACCACTGAAATTTCCTGCTCCCTGAGGCCTCTTGACCTCTCTCTCCTCACGATCCTACCTACGAACTGACTCAATAGCCCGAGTAATGTCAACAACCTGCTCAAATGTAGCTCCAGACACCCTCTCTCTGGTCATCAAGTCCGAAGTTGATAAGTAAGACCATCCACAAACCTCCTAATCCTCTCACTATCAGTAGGGACAATCTCCGAAGCATGTCTAGCCAACTCGAAAAACCTCATCTCGTACTGGGTAACTGACAACTCTCCCTGACGTAACTGCTCAAACTACATGCGTTGCTCCTCTATGTGGGACCGAGGAACATACTTCTCCAAAATGATCATGGAGAACTGCTGCCAGGTGAGAGGTGTTGAACCAACCGGCCTACGCCTCTCGAATGACTCCCACCAAGTAAAAGCAGCACCCGCAAACTGAAATGTAACAAACGATACCCCACTGGTCTCCAAAATACCCGCAGTACGTAGTATCCTATGGCATTTATCCGAAAACCTTGGGCATCCTCGCCCTCTGTACCACTGAAAGTTGGAGGCTTAAGTCTGTTAAACCTCTCCAGTCTACGATGCTCATCCTCGGGCATAGCTGGAACCACAAAATCCTGGACTGGGACAACCGGCTGAGTTGGGTCAACCCTCGGTGTCTGAATACCCTGTACAGCCTGCTCAGATGTCCGGGCAGCTGGAGTCTGATTGCCCTCCCCGGCCTGAGCTGCAGTGGCAGTAGTGGACATGGAAACTGCCTAAGCTAAACTGGAACACACCGTCAATATCTGAGCCAGGGTCTCCTGAAGACCCGAAATAACAATAGGCACTGCCGGTGCCTGAGCCTGTTCCGCTGGAACACCATCGGCGGGAACCTGATCCTGAACGATAGGGGGATCCTGTGGTACTACCTCGGCTGCGTCCTGGGCTGGTCCCCTACCTCTACCACGGCCTCGACCTCTTGTGGGTCTGGCTGGTGCCTGGTCACCCTGATCGGTACTGCGTGTCCTCACCATCTGTGAGAGAATGAAACAACGTAAGTGTCACGACCCAAATCTCGATTAAGGTTGCGATGGCGCCCAACAGCGAGGTTAGGCCAGCCAATATAGAAACACTAAGTGTTACCATTCCCAGTTACGCAAATTTCATCTTTTAACCAATTTTAAACAGATATAAACATAATAATGGCGGGTGATGTGAAATAAAACTACAAGTGCGGAAAATCAACCAATAGGCATGTTGCATAACATATGTACAACCAACAACCCAAAATATACACTACGTGTGTGCCATGAACTAGTGTCACGGGCAACTACTGAATATACAATGACTAAAATATATACAGAGTCTCAATCTGAATGAAATAGACAGAGAATATGACAAAAGAAAACTCCAGGGTGCTGCCAGGAAGTCGCCAAGAGGAGCAGCTCACCGTGAAGTATAGTCAGTCAGTCAAAACCTAGCCCCGGCCTGATAATCCGAAACACCAGCCTCCGGACCTGTATGGTCAAGTACAGAAGAAAAGAAAATGCACCATGAGTACATATATAAATATGTACCCAGTGAGTATCCCGTCTAATCTCTAAGAAGTAGTGACGAGAGGTCGACTCGATACCCACTAAGGTCCAACAGTAATAATGTAAAGCAGGATGTAAGGAAAATAGTAGACATGTAAACAATGCACCCCAATTGTAAAGAGAATACAGAGTTTCCAAATAAATATTGTAAGCAGTATCAACTTCCATGTCTCTTATCCCATCCACCTGTCACGTCATAAATTAGGAATTCAGCACCAAACAGTCATGCACACATAAGTGTAAAGCAACCGGCTAGAGTCAGGAGGAAGAATAGTTATGCACGGCCGGGGATCGACCGGCCCGTACCATGAGTGCATGCTTACCAAGAGTCCAACTACGCACTGTCGGGGATCGACCAGCTTGTACCGTAAGTGCGTCTATCAATGTAATCACACCGTATCATAATGTAACTTCGTCCATGCACTGTCGGGGATCGACCGTCCCGTACCATAAGTGCATTCTCAAATAAATCCATGTGCACTGCCGGGGATTGACCGGCTCGTACCGTAAGTGCACTATAAATCCGTCGTGGCGCACGACCAGCTCCTGTAAGAGTGAAGGAAACCATATGCCGCTCGCGAAATGTAAATTACGAGTCGTCTATCATGCACACACAAATGTAAAGTTCAATTCATCAATATCCTTCCCAATTATTAAGTAAATGAAAGCTCAGGGAGACAGTCGTATATCAAGCATGAATTTAAGCATATACTTCAATTTAAGGCAGAATACATGGCATGTTGTGGTCCTACACTACCCGTACATAACAATAATAGCCGCTACGTACGGACTCTCGTCATAAGGTATGCACGTAGCCCCCAAATACAAACATACAACACATAGAACACATATGGGGACAATTTCCCTCTTACAAGGTTAGAAAGGAGACTCACCTCGTGACAATATCACCCCTCGGATCAAGGATGCGCCCGAATATCTGAAATATACTCTCGACGGCTCACAACTAGCCAAATATGGTATAATTGAATCAATTTTATTCCAAAGAAGGAGAATTAACAAGAAATTCCAAATTTAGCATTCTTGAAGGTTTTCGGAAATTCGACCCCGGGCCCACATGTTCGGATTTTCGAAAATTCTTGAAGGAACCTATTACCCGAAGTCTAAGGATCATAATTATGCAAGTTCTTTCTAGAATTCATGGCAACAATGAGTAATTCAAAATTTTCCCAAAATCCCTAAATATCTGTCAATTTCTATGAATTTTTAGGATAATTAGAAGAAAATTTCATAAGGAATTGATATTAGAATCATGAAAACTAAGGAATTAACTTACCTTGATGATAATGGTGGAAATCCCTCTTGAAATGCTCTCTAAAACCTTGAGGAAGAAGATGGGAATGAAGAATTTGGCTAAGTCCCGCTTTTAAAAGAGACTGCCCAGTTGCAGCTTCTATGCGATCAACCTGAGGCCTGCGATCGCGAGGGCCAACAGGCCAGATCTCTGCAATCACGGCAGGGGTCTTGCGATCGCGAAGACCAACTCCCCTGACCTCTGCGATCGCGAAGCTTTGGAACCCAGACCTATGTGATCGCAAGGGGAAGGCTGCGATCATAGAGAACAACCAGCAACCCAACAAAATCCTTCTCCGCGATCGTGACCCTCCTCCTGTGATCGCAGAGAAGGAAACCAGATAGAAAATTTTTGGTTTTTCTAACTTAGCTCCCGGGGGTCTAAAACACACCTGAGCACCTCGGGACCCCGTCCAAAAGCACCGGCAAGTCTGTATTGATGATACGTACTCGCTCAAACTTCTGAAACATTAAAAACAACGACGAAACTCAAAATTCAACCCCAAAACCAAATTGAATTAACTTAAGAACTTAAGAATTCTAGAATTCACTTCATTGCGCCGAACGGGCCTATACTACTCGGAATGACTTCAAATTTTGAAGACAAGTCATAAATGACTATACATAACTATTCCCGATCCCGGAATTCCGTTCAGACCTCGATAGCATAAAACCACATCCCAACCCAAATTTCAAACATAAGGAAATCCTGATTTCCATTTCGGGCGCCGAAATGCTCCCGGGTCATCGAAAACCCGAGCCAAATATACGCCCAAGTCCGAAATCATCATACGGAGCTAATGGAGTTGTCAGAACCCGATCCCGGGGTCTTTTGCTCAAAATGTTGACCGAAGTCAAACTTGGCCAAATAGGCCAACCTTAAGGAACCAAGTGTTCCTAAACCACTCAAATCATTCCCAAATCCCAAACCACCCGCTCCCACAACTCATACAGCACGAATAGCCGTTAAGGAAGGTTTCATCTAAGGGAAAGGGATCATAATACGCAAAACGACCGGCTGGGTTGTTATAGTAAGTTTAGATTTCAAGAATCAATAGATTGGCACGAAAGAGTTCAAGAAAAGATGTTTCCTAAAAGTTCTGCAACCTCTCGAAGATAAGTACAGACGTCTCTGTACCGATCCGCAAGACTCTACTAAACCTTCTCATGACCGTCGAGTCCTATGTAACCTAGAGATCTGATACCAACTTGTCACGACCCCAAATCCTAACAAGCAGTGATGGCGCCTATCGTGGAAATAGGCTAGCCAACCATTACTTTACTATGCATTTGTTCAATTATAAGAGTTCACAATTTAATGATAAGCATGCAACCATAGCATCACATAATATAATTAAGTCTTAGTGTTCCCATATTAGCCTAAACAAACCTCCCAATAACTGGAGTCAATAGTCATGAGCATCTAAGAACTAATAAATCTAACTATGCTAAAACTATAATATATATCTCTGGATCAAATGCTAAAGCTAAATAAGGAAGGGAATAGAGAAGTTGTGGACGCTGGAAAGCTACCTCCTAGTCACGTGAACTGCTACTAACGAACAATGCAGCTACTGCTCCAAACCGGTACCTAAATCTGTGCACAGAAGCACAGGGAGTCTTTATGAGTACGCCAACTCAGTAGTAATGAAAATAAATCACAGTCTGAGAAATATAAAACACACAATACAGATACACAATTCCACAAAACCAGTAAAACATCAAGTCACCATGTAGTATTCATCAAATAATAAGTTCAAAATCAGTTCCCAGAAAACCTTTGAAAACAGGTGTGATATCAGTATATCTCAGTGAAATTCTCAGTAAAACCAGTTTGAAAATGAAGTAAATCATAGTTCGAAAACTCAATAAAAATCTTCATAAAACTGCCCCTCGGGCCATAATCATTTCTCATCACAATATCTTTCAGTATTAGCCCATCAGGCAACCTCACAATCACTCTGCCCATCAGGCAATCTCACAATCACTTTGCTCATCAGGCAACCTCACAATCACTTTGCCCATCAGTCAACCTCACAATCACTCTGCCCATCAAGCAACCTCAAAATCACTCAGCATAAGCCCCGCGGGCATCACTCATTAGGTACATGTGCTCACTAGGGGAGTGTACAGACTCCGGAGGGGCTCCTACAGCCCAAGCGCTATAATAAGCCACAGCATGGCATAAGTCACACATAATATAGGCCCGCAGCCTCACTCATATCATACCATCCTCACAATATAGCCCAGCAGCCTCACTCATATCATAGTATCCTCACAATATAGGCAAGCATCCTCACTCAGTCAGACATTCTCAATTTGCCCTTCAGGCCACAAATATACCGGGTTCTCGACCCAAAAACAGTGTTTCATTTTCAAGAAGTAGTATCAAAATACTCTGAGCGTCAAAACAATTTCACCGAAAAGACTGAGTGAAAAATCATAACATATTAGTGAGGAAAATAGCAGAACATCCCCCAAGGGGTAAACAATCGGCAGTAGGCCCCAAACATGGCTTATGGCCCAAATCATATCAAGTATATATATAGTACTATTGGAAATAAGCTTTAAAAGCCGTTTCGCAACTCAATAGTCTCCTAAGTAAGGAATATATCTCCAAAGTTTCAACCTTTGCGTTTCAAAACCCGTGAAAGGGTGCATAGTCCGGGGTTTCATACCCTCAAGACAGGATTTAAAGACAGTACTTACTTCAAAACTAGCCCGAAACTACTTCGCAATGCGTTTGCCTTTCGAATCAACTTCCGGATGCTCCAAATCTACCCAGTTCATATTTTTATCATCAATATGTCTTTAAGGAACAATTTCCAATCGAAAGATGTCAAATTTAACCGAAAAATCCGAAACCGGTCAAAACCCGACCCCCGGGACCGCATCATGAAACTCGGAAATTTTTATACAAAAGTGTTCTTCGTCTTCTCAAGAGTCCGTACATATAAAGAACACCAAAACCGGAGTTAGTTTGACCCCTCAAATCGACCCCTAAAGGTCTCATAATCTCAAGCCCTAAAACCCACTTTTTCTACTGATTTCCCATGAATTTACACCGGTTTTATGTTCTATAATCATCCATAATCGAGTTTTAATAATCAAATTACTTACCTCTATGAAGAACACTGATTTTCCCCTTCAAAACTCGCCCAAAAAGCTCTCTTCCGTACAACAATGATGTAAAAATATGTTTAAGTCGCGGAGGGTTTATCTTATATTTCTGAACAGTGGTTCCGCACCTGCGGCCACTTAAACGCACTTGCGGTCCCAGGTCCGCACCTGCGACTTCCCTGAAGCGGGCTAACTTCCGCACCTGCGACTTCGCAGGTGCGATCCTCCTCCCGCACTTGCGGTCCTTCACTGAGACTCTCACTTCCGCACATGCGGTCCTCCACTGAGACTCTCACTTCCGCACCTGCGGTGCTCTTCTCGCTCCTGCGGGCCCGCACCTGCGGTTACACCAGCACCAGCAGCCGAAGCTGCATATTTCAAGTTACAAACTTCCCGCTAACCATCCGGAATCAATCCCGAGCCCCTCGTGTCACGACCCAATTTCCGCTCAGGTCGTGATGGCACCCAACGACAGGGTCAGGCAAGCCAACATCTAACTACTCGTGAGATTACTTGCGTGATTAAGTGGTAAAAACTTTTTTTTTTGGTTCTTAAATAAGAAAAAAAAACTTTAAACCGATATTTAAGTGAAAACACAAGGTAATCTACAACTCAAAATAACGTAGAGTTTGTTTAACCTTGCAGAAATATCGAGAAAATCCATAAACGTGCCAGAACCTAGTGTCACAAGTCAACAGGCGACTGAGAGGAACAAATAAAATCCTGCCAATATTATAATACTGTCTGAACAGAAATAGATAATAAATATCAGAATTTGGGTAGAGGACTCCACAGCGCTACCGAGATCGCTAGGGAAAAACAGCTCACCGTGTAGTCAGTCGAATAGAACTCTCAACGATGTTCGCTGGAGTAATGACCGGACGCAGCTGGCTCAGAACCTGTACAATTAAGTACAGAAGAGTAGCATGAGTACATATATTTAAATATGTACCCATTGAGTATCCTGTCTAAACTCGAAGAAGTAGTGACGAGAAGTAGATGTATTACTCACTAGGTCAAGAATACTAATAGGTGGCAATAAGATTGAGCAGGAGCAATAAATATGGAAAACAGATAGACATGGAGCAATCAAATAAACAGGTAAGATCCCTCGTACCGTATCAACAACAACAGTATATGAACAAAATCTCCGGATTTCCTTCCAAACCAGACAATTCAATAATGATGATTTATAAACAATCCCTCACACAAGTAAATAGCATTTAATATGTCGAGGCATACGACCGAAGCGTCGCGATAAATTAAATGTGCATTGTCGAGGGTCGAACGGCCCGAACCATAGATGCATCTATTACTCAGTTCACTAATCGATCATGTGACGCGGTTGACATAATATAAGGCTACCCCGCTCACGAATCATACATGTGACTCGGGTGCTCATAATATACACAAATTCAACAGGACATCTTTTAAAGAAAGAATTTCCGATATCACCTTTGAAACATAGATTATAACTTGAATTTGCAGGATATTCACTATCATTTCCATAAAATCTCAGAGGTGTTAACTCACCACAGATACACGTAGGGAAATACAGGCAAGACACGTAATAGCATGCTTGTGAATCCTAACACTACCCGACATAGCATAGTAGTCGCCACGCACGGACTCTCGTAACTTGGTACGTACGTAGCCCCCCGCAAATAAGGACATTTAGTCAACACAAATTACCTATGGGGACTATTCCCTCTTACAAGGTTGGAAAGGAGACTCACCTCGTGTAGAACCTACTCCTCGGGTCCAGAAAGTGCCCGAAACTCCAAACCCGTCGCTCAAGGACTCGAAACTAGCCAAATATTATTTAAGTATATCAATATACGCTCAAAAATATGAAATTACACTACTAATTAGGCTAATCCATCATTCTTGAAGAAATCCCAAAATACACCCCCAGGCCCACACGCTCGGATTCCAAAATTTTCGAAGAAAACACTCACCCATAGCCTAAAGATCATTATTATATAAATTCCATAAGATTTCATGGTGGAAAAGTGGTGAAATTCACCTAATTTCATAAACCCTAGGTTTCCACTCTAACCCCTTTGATTTCACTAATTTGATGTTAATCTACCTACGTTTTAATGTAATAATCTAACGTAAAATCAAGAATTACTTACCTCTTCGTTGCTAAGTGAAATCCCTCTTGAAGTACTCTCCAAATCGCCCAAGTGAGTAGAAAATGGTGAAACAAATGAAGAAATCCCGTATTAAATTTAAGTTTCTGCTTCAGCTATTTTCGCACATGCGGCCACTTGGACCGCACCTGCGGTCCCGCACCTGCGATGAAGGTCAAGGAGGCCGGGGACCGCACCTGCGAAGGGAGGATCGCACCTGCGAAGGTGCGCCTGCGGAAAAACCTCGCACCTATGAGGTCGCGCCTGCGGTGGAGGGTCTGCACCTGCGGAATGGGGATGGGGGGCTTTTGGGCCGCACCTGCGATGGTGCAACCGCAGGAGCGGGATCGCACCTGCGACCTGGGCGACCGCACCTGCGGTCACACCAGACCTGGTTCACCAGCAGCTGATGTTGCTGGTTTTTGGCCCCGATCGGGGTCCGGGAGGCCCCTGGGCCCACCCGAGCCCCCGTGCAATTATACCAACTAGTTCCAAATCATATTACGAACTCACTCGATCCTTCGGTACTCCATAAACACCGCTAAAACTCTGAATCACCCTCCAAGACCCCCTAGAATCAAACTTAGGAATTCTTAAGTTTTAGAATTCGGTTTCAATGCGCCGAACCGACCTACGCTATCCGGAATTCCACCAAACTTTACAGGCAACGCATATAATCATATTTGACCTATTCCGGGTTCCGGGACCATAATACGGGCCCGGTACACAGTTTTCTCATTAAATTTCATTTTCAAAATCCTGAATATTTTTCAGAAAACAATTTCCTTTAAAAATTCATTTCTCGGTCCTGGGACCTCGGAATTGGATTTCGGGCATACGCCCGGGTCCCATATTTTCCTACGGACCCTACGGGACCTTCCAATCACGAGTCCGGGTCCGTTTACAAAAAATGTTGACCAAAGTCAACTTTAAGTCAATTAATTATAGAAATTCCAGTTTTTCTTCAAGTTTTCACATTAAAGCTTCCCGACTACACGCCCGGGCTGCGCGCGCATATCGAGGTGAGATTAACAGAGGCTTTCGGGGCCTCGAAATGCAGATCTAGCTAAGTTAGCACAGGATGACCGTTTGGGTCATCACAATCTCCACCTCTTAAACGAACGTTCGTCCTCGAACGGATATAGAAGTGTACCTGAGTCCGAGAAAAGATGGGGATAACGGCTCCGCATGTCCTCCTCGAACTCCCAAGTCGCCTCCTCAACTGGCTAGCCCCGCCACTGAACTTTTACGGCTAAAATTCTCTTAGATCTCAACTGGCGATCCTGTCTGGAAATGATAGCAATTGGCTCCTCCTCGTAATCCAACCTCTCATCCAACTGAATGGTGCTGAAATCAACCACTTGAGAGAAGACAGGGTGATATCTCCGGAGCATGGACACATGAAAGACCAGATGAACTCCGGATAAGTGGGGAGGCAAGTCAAGCTCATAAGCAACCTCAACCACTCTCCGCAACACCTCAAAAAGGACCTATAAACCTCGGGCTCGGCTTGCCCTTCTTCCCAAACCTCATAATACCCTTCATTGGCGATACTTTCAGCAGNGCAACACCTCAAAAGGACCTATAAACCTCGGGCTCGGCTTGCCCTTCTTCCCAAACCTCATAATACCCTTCATTGGCGATACTTTCAGCAGAACCTTGTCTCCCTCCAAAAATGATACGTCCCTCGCCCTCTGATCCACGTAGCTCTTTTGTCTAGACTGTGCTGTACGGAGTCTCTCCTGAATCAACTTCACCTTCTCTAAGGCATCTCTCACCAAGTCTGTACCATACAACTTAGCCTCGCCGGGCTCAAACCACCCAATGGGAGAACGACATCGCCGACCATACAAGGCCTCAAATGGAGCCATCTCAATGCTGGCCTGATAACTGTTATTATAAGCAAACTCGGCCAAGGGCAAGAACTGATCCCACTGGCCTCCGAAGTCAATCACACATGCCCTGAGCATATCCTCTAATATCTGAACTGTACGCTCCGACTGAACGTCGGTCTGAGGGTGAAAAGTTGTGCTGAGATCTATCCGAGTGCCCATCTCTCGGTGCAATGCTCTCCAGAAATGCGAGGTGAACTGAGGACCTCGGTCTGATATGATGGTACTGGCATACCATGCAACCGGACTATCTCCCGGATGTAGATCCGGGCTAACCTCTCGGACGTATAGGTAGTAGCCATAGGAATGAAATGCGCTGATTTGGTCAATCTATCCACAATGACCCATACCGCGTCAACCTTCCGCAAGGTCTGAGGTAACCCAACCACGAAATCCATGGTGATGCGCTCCCGTTTCCACTCTGGAATGAGCATCTGTTATAGTAATCCCCCCGGTCTCTGGTGCTCATACTTCACCTGCTGTCAATTAAGGCACCTAGCCACATACTCCACTATGTCTCTCTTCATCCGCCTCCACCAGTAATGCTGCCTCAAGTCACGATACATCTTCATTGCCCCCGGGTGGATAGAATACCGCGAACTGTGTGCCTCCTCAAGTATCCTATGCCTCAAGCCATCAATGTTGGGCACACACAAGCGACCCTGGAGCCTCAAAACACCATCCTCGCCAATAGTAATCTCCTTAGCACCGCCCTGAGCCACTGCATCCCGGAGCTGAGCCAAGCGTGGATCATCATTCTGTCGAGCCTTAATCTCCCCCAATAGAGAAGACTGAGCAATCACATGTGCTAAAACTCGACTAGGCTCTGAAAGATCTAACCTCACCAAACGATTCGCCTAAGACTGAATGTCTGAGGCTAGAGGTCTCTCCTCGGCTGCTATGAAAGCCAAACTACCCATGCTCTCCGCCTTCCTACTCAAAGCATCCGCTACCACGTTCGCCTTGCCCGGGTGATAGAGGATAGTGATATCATAGTCCTTCAATAACTCAAGCCACTACGCTGCCTCAAATTGAGATCCCTCTGTTTAAACAAGTGCTGCAAACTCCGGTGGTTTGTATAAACCTCACAAGACACTCCATATAAGTAGTTCCGCCAAATCTTAAGAGCATGAACAATCGCCGCTAACTTGAGATCGTGCACTGGATAATTCTTCTCATTAACCTTCAGTTGGCGCGAATCATAGGCAATAACTCTCCCCTCTTGCATCAACACACACCCCAAACCAACGCGTGAGGCGTCGCAATTCACTGTATACATCCCGGAACCTGAGGGTAATACCAAGACCGGTGATGTAGTCAAAGCCGTCTTGAGCTTCTGGAAGCTCGCTTCACACTCGTCAGACCACAGAAATGGGGCATTCTTCTGAGTCAATCTGGTCAGTGGGGCTGCAATGGATGAAAAGCCCTCCACAAATCGTCGATAGTAGCCTGACAAACCCAAGAAACTCCTGATCTCAGTAGCTGAAGTAGGACGTGGCCAACTTTGAACCGCCTCAATCTTCTTAGGATCGACCTTAATACCCTCTCCGGATTCAACATGTCCCAAGAATGCCACGGAGTCCAACCAAAACTCACACTTGGAGAACTTAGCATATAACTTCTACTCTCGCAAGGTCTGGAGCACGTCTCTCAAATGCTGCTCGTGCTCTCCCAGGCTATGTGAATAAATCAGAATGTCATCAATGAAGACGATGACAAAGGAATCAATGTACGGCCGGAACACCCTGTTCATCAAATCCATAAATGTTGTCGGGGCATTAGTCAAGCCAAATGACATCACCAAGAACTCGTAGTGGCCATATCTCGTACGAAAAGCTGTCTTCGGGACGTCGGAAGCCCGAATCTTCAACTGGTGATACCTCGATCTCAAATCGATCTTAGAAAACACTCTGGCACCTTGCAACTGGTCAAACAGATCATCAATGCACGGCAATGGGTATCTATTCTTGATGGTAACTTTGTTCAACTGGCAGTAATCAATGAACATCCGCATGGTCCCATCTTTCTTCTTCACAAATAGCACCGGAGCACCCCACGGTGACACACTCGGCCTGATGAATACCTTAGCTAACAACTCTTCAAGATAATCCTTCAACTCCTTCAATTCCTTAGGAGCCATGCGATACGGAGGAATGGAAATAGGTTGTGTATCTGGAGCCAAGTCAATGCAAAAATCAATATCACGATCCGGGGGCATGCCTGGAAGGTCTGAAGGAAATACATCTGCAAACTCTCGAACCACGGGCACCGAATCCACAGTCGGAGACTCAGCGGTGGTGTCCCGCACATAAGCAAGATACGCCAAGCAACCCTTCTCGACCATATGTCGAGCCTTCAGGAATGAAATAACTCTGGTGGATGTGCTGACTGTGGAACCCCTCCACTCTAGTCTAGGCAACTCGGGCATGGCCAAAGTAACCGTCTTGGAGTGGCAATCCAAGATGGCATGATGAGGAGATAGCCAATCCATCCCTAGAATAATCTCAAAGTCAACCATGTCGAGCAATAGAAGATCCGCTCTAGTCTCGCGCCCACAAAATGATATCACACATGACCGGTAGACCCGGTCGACCATCACAGAATCACCCATGGGAGTGGATACGTATATAGGAGAAGCCAAAGTCTCACGAGGAACACCCAGGAAGCAAGCAAATAAGGCTGACACATATGAGTAGGTAGATCCGGGATCAAATAATACAGATGCCTCTCTACCACATACTGAAATAATACTTGTGATCACAGCATCAGAGGCCATTGCATCTGCTCGGGCCGGTATAGCATAGAATCTGGCTGGAGTGCCTGAAGACTGACCTCCGCGGGACTGAACCGGAGCTGACTGGGCCCCTCCTGCCTGGCATCCACCTCTAGGACGACCTCTACCAACCTGCCCTCCACCTCTAGGTGGACGGGGCGCCTGTGCTGTATAAGTAGGCTGATAACTCTGCTGGATGGCCTTACCCCTAAGTCTGGGGCAAGACCTCGCCATATGACCCGTATCCCCACACTCGTAAATACTCACTGATGACATGGCCTGCTGCCCTGAAGAAGAAGGACCCTGAATGGCTGGGGGATGATGAGAAGTCTTTTGCATGGCACTGAAGTAAGGAATGGGAGAACTCTGACAACCTGAATACCCGCCGGAGGAACCCTGGATGGCTGGCGGGCGATAAGAACCCTCTGGTATGGCACTGAAATATGGTCTCACTGGAACACCACGAGAAGACAGTGGTGGAGTTGAATGTGGAGGTCTGCTGGGCCGACCTCTGCCAAAATGACCCCCAACCCTGGCAAGGGTACCTCTAAAGTCTCCAGAAAACCTAGCTCTCTTGTCCTGCTGGCTCTGCTCTCTGCTCCTAGACCGGTAACCCTCGATCCGTCGAGCTATCTCGACCACAAGCTGGTAAGGAGTACCCATCTCTACCTCTCGGGCCATGTTGGCCCTAATACCAGAATGTAACCCTGCTACGAACCTCCGCACCCTCTCAGCATCAGTAGGAAGAATCATGAGGGCATGGCGGGACAACTCTGAAAATCTGGCCTCGTAGTCTGTCACAGACATCTGACCCTGCTCTAGCTGCTCAAACTGATAACGCAGATCTTCCCTCTCAGAGGGTGGAATATACCTGTCCAAGAATAGCTGAGTGAACTGCTCCCAAGTAATAGGAGGTGAACCTGCTGGCCTACCCAGAACATAAGACTGCCACCATCTGCGGGCTCTACCCTCGAGCTGGAAGGTAGTGAAATCAACTCCATGGGACTCCAGAATCCTCATGTTGTGCAGTCTATCTCTGCATCTGTCGATAAAGTCCTGAGCATCCTCACCCCTCTCGCCCTTAAAGGTCTGAGGGTGCAATCGAGTCCATATGTCAAGTAACTTATGCGGATCACCGCCCGCAGCTGGTCTGAGCTCTGGAGCTACTGGTTGTGCCCCATCCACTGGCATAGTATCTGGAGTCTGATAAACTACCGTTGCGTGACCTGCGGCCTGATCAGTAGGGGTTTGAGCTCCCCCTCCTGCCTGAGAGGTGGCAGGATCTGCTGGGAACAACCCAGCCTGAGTCATGTTGTCCATGAACCGCATCATACGGCCCATGACCTCCTGAAAGCCTGGAGCGGTCATGAAATCTACTAGGGCAGGAACTGCTGGGGGCACCTCGTCCTGCTGCTCAATGATTGGATCCTCTGGTGGTGCTAGTGGAGTAACTCTGGGGCGTCCACGTCTCCCGCGTTGGGCCGGTACCCTCCCCCAACCTCTGCCTCGAACGGCGGGGGCAGCGGCACCTCCCGGGGCAGCGGCACCTCCCGGGGCAGGGATATCAGTTGCACGTGTCCTCACCATCTGTGAGAGAATAGAAGAGTAAGACTTAGTAACCATTGACTGCATGATAGAATACAAGTAAAGAGAGGTTTCTTAACACCATATAGCCTCTCGAAAATAGATACAGACGTCTCTGTATCGATCCGCAAGACTCTACTAGGTTTTCCTGTGACTCGTGAGACCTACGTGAACCTAGAGCTCTGATACCATGTTGTCACGCCCCAAATTCCACTCAGGTCGTAATGGCGCCCAACGACAGGGTCAGGCAAGCCAACATCTAACTACTCGTGAGATTACTTGCGTGATTAAGTGGTAAAAAAAAAAAAAAAATTGGTTCTTAAATAAGAAAAAAATCTTTAAACCGATATTTAAGTGAAAACACAAGGTAATCTACAACTCAAAATAACGTAGAGTTTGTTTAACCTTGCAGAAATATCGAGAAAATCCATAAACGTGCCAGAACCTAGTGTCACAAGTCAACAGGAGACTGAGAGGAACAAATAAAATCCTACCAATATTATAATACTGTCTGAATAGAAATAGACAATAAATATCAGAATTTGGGTAGAGGACTCCACAGCGCTGCCGAGATCGCCAGGGAAAAATAGCTCACCGTGTAGTCAGTCGAATAGAACTCTCAACGATGTCCGCCGGAGTAATGACCGGACGCAGCTGGCTCAGAACCTGTACAATTAAGTACAGAAGAGTAGCATGAGTACATATATTTAAATATGTACCCAGTGAGTATCCCGTCTAAACTCGAAGAAGTAGTGACGAGAAGTAGACGTATTACTCACTAGGTCAAGAATACTAATAGGTGACAATAAGATTGAGCAGGAGCAATAAATATGGAAAACAGATAGACATGGAGCAATAAAATAAACAGGTAAGATCCCTCGTACCGTATCAACAACAACAGTACATGAACAAAATCTCCGGATTTCCTTCCAAACCAGACAATTCAATAATGATGATTTATAAACAATCCCTCATACAAGTAAATAGCATTTAATATGCCGAGGCGTACGACCGAAGCGTCGCGATAAATTAAATGTGCATTGTCGAGGGTCGAATGGACCGAACCATAGATGCATCTATTACTCAGCTCGCTAATCGATCATGTGACGCGGTTGACATAATATAAGGCTACCCCGCTCACGAATCATACCTGTGACTCGGATGCTCATAATATACACAAATTCAACAGGACATCTTTTAAAGAAAGAATTTCCGATATCACCTTTGAAACATAGATTATAACTTGAATTTGCAGGATATTCACTATCATTTCCATAAAATCTCAGAGGTGTTAACTCACCACAGATACACGTAGGGAAATACAAGCAAGACACGTAATAGCATGCTTGTGAATCCTAACACTACCCGACATAGCATAGTAGTCGCTACGCATGGACTCTCGTCACTTGGTACATACGTAGCCCCCCGCAAATAAGGACATTTAGTCAACACAAATTACCTATGGGGACCATTCTCTCTTACAAGGTTGGAAAGGAGACTCACCTCGTGTAGAACCTACTCCTCGGGTCCAGAGAGTGCCCGAAACTCCAAACTCGTCGCTCAAGGACTCGAAACTAGCCAAATATTATTTAAGTATATCAATATACGCTCAAAAATATGAAATTACACTACTAATTAGGCTAATCCATCATTCTTGAAGAAATCCCAAAATACACCCCCGGGCCCACACGCTCGGATTCCGGAAATTTTCGAAGAAAACACTCACCCATAGCCTAAAGATCATTATTATATAAATTCCATAAGATTTCATGGGGGAAAAGTGGTGAAATTCACCTAATTTCATAAACCCTAGGTTTCCACTCTAACCCCTTTGATTTCACTAATTTGATGTTAATCTACCTACGTTTTGATGTAATAATCTAACGTAAAATCAAGAATTACTTACCTCTTCGTTGCTAAGTGAAATCCCTCTTGAAGTACTCTCCAAATCGCCCAAGTGAGTAGAAAATGGTGAAACAAATGAAGAAATCCCGTATTACATTTAAGGTTCTGCTTCAGCTATTTTTGCACATGCGGCCACTTGGACCGCAACTGATGACATAAGGTCGCACCTGCGATGAAGGCCAAGGAGGCCGGGGACCGCACCTGCGAAGGGAGGATCGCACCTGCGAAGGCGCGCCAGCGGACAAACCTCGCATCTGCGAGGTCGCGCCTACGGTGGAGGGTCCGCACCTGCGGAATGGGGCTGGGGGCTTTTGGGCCGCACCTGCGATGGAGCAACCGCAGGAGCGGGATCGCACCTGCGACCTGGGCGACCGCACCTGCGGTCACACCAGACCTGGTGCACCAGCAGCTGATGCTGCTGGTTTTTGGCCCTGATCGGGGTCCGGGAGGCCCCTAGGCCCACCTGAGCCCCCGTGCAATTATACCAACCAGTTCCAAATCATATTACGAACTCACTCGATCCTTCGGTACGCCCTAAACACCGCTAAAACTCTGAATCACCCTCCAAGACCCCCTAGAATCAAACTTAGGAATTCTTAAGTTTTAGAATTCGGTTTCAATGCGCCGAACCGACCTACGCTATCCGGAATTCCACCAAACTTTACAGGCAACGCATAATAATCATATTTGACCTATTCCGGGTTCCGGGACCATAATACGGGCCCGGTACACAGTTTTCTCATTAAATTTCATTTTCAAAATTCTGAATATTTTTCAGAAAACAATTTCCTTTAAAAATTCATTTCTCGGTCCTGGGACCTCGGAATTGGATTCCGGGCATACGCCCGGGTCCCATATTTTCCTACGGACCCTCCGGGACCTTCCAATCACGGGTCCGGGTTCGTTTACAAAAAATATTGACCAAAGTCAACTTTAAGTCAATTAATTATAGAAATTCCAGTTTTTCTTCAAGTTTTCACATTAAAGCTTCCCGGCTACACGCCCGGGCTATACGCGCATATTGAGGTGAGATTAACGGAGGCTTTCAGGGCCTCGGAATGCAGATCTAGCTAAGTTAGCACAGGATGACCGTTTGGGTCATCACACCTCGGGACCCCAACCAAACATACCAACACCTCACATATGATCATTCAAACTTAGTTGCACTCTCAAACACTAAAATTAACATCAAAACACCAATTTTACATCGGATTCAAGCCTAAGAACTTTGATATTTATAAAATCCACCAACGATGTCGAAACTATCCAAAACAACTCTGATTGACCTGAAATTTTGCAGACACATCCAAAATGACATTTTGAACCTGCTCTAACTGTCGGAATTCCATTCCGACCCCAATAGCCTATTTTTCACTGCCGACCAGAAATCGCCAAAAACTAACTTTCGCCAATTCAAGCCTAATTCTACATCGGGCATCACAAAATTATTCCGGACACACTCCCAAGTCCCAAATCACCTAATGAAGCTATCTGAGCCATAAAATTTGCATTCCGAGGTCGTTTACCAATAATTCAACTCTCAATTGACTTTTTCTCACTTCAAGGCTAGTTTTAAAGACTAAATGACTAAACTCTCACTACAACCATTCTGATTTCAAACCTACCAACTCTAACACATCAATAACAGTTAAGCCAAGCTATGACAAGGCAATAGCAGTAATTATAATGCAGGTTCTACGTACCGATAGACCGGGTCGTTACACTGCCCGTTTTATATATATTCTTCTGCCAGCTATTCTGCCTCGTTTCTCGTTCCAAACGATCCCGAAACTCGATTTTTATATCAACTTGTGAAATTTTAGTCAAGTTAGACTTTTGAATCACTCAATTTGACCTTATAATGAAGGAGATATGTAGGTTTAATATTTGCAAATAGTGCAGATTCTTAATAGGCCGTCAGTGGCAATATCGTAATTAACCTGAAAAATCTGTCAACTTTAGTAAAATGACCATAAAATCCTCATACGATGTCCAAATTCGATGATTCTTTTGCTACGGGTCTGTAATTATGATACGGATCTAATACTTCATTCAAAACAGAAATCATAGCTCATTTGTTCACTATGATATCATTTATGCTTGAAGAAACGATGTCGAAGCATAAGAAAAAATGAGTGCAACACAACCCAAACCTATCAAAAACTCACCCGAGCCCTTGGGGCTCCAAACCAAAAATGCACGCACGTATAAAGAATCATACGGACTTGCTCGTGCGATCAAATCATAAAAATAATATGTAAAACTATTAATTAAACCTCAAAACTCATTATTTTTCTCAAGAACACTCAAAGTTCACTATTTATCAACTAGACATTCGAATCACGTCAAATAAATTCTGATTCTCACCAAATTTCGCAGACAAGGCTTAAATATCATAACAAACCTATATTGAGATCCGGAACCAAAATACGAGCCCGATACCAACGGTTTCAAACGTTAATTTATTTCTTTATTTCATTAATAATTCACCAAAACAATTTCTTTCAAAAATTGATTTCTAAGGCTTTGGACCTCGGAATTCAATTCCGGGCATACGCCAAAGTCTCATATTTTACTGCGGACCTCCTGGGATCGTCGAAACACAGATCCGGATCCGTTTACTAAAAATGTTGACCAAAGTCAACTATAATCAAATTTAAATTCTAGAAATCATTATTTCCCATATTTTCACATAAAAGCTTCCCGACTTCACGCCCAGACTGCACATGCAAATCGAGGTATTTAAAATTAGTCTTTTTATGGTTATTAAGCATGGAACGGAGTCTAAATTTATAAAATGGCTCCTTGGGTCATCACGATAATAGCTATTCATGAAGCAAGTAGGAAATACGTATGGTTGAGATCATTGATTCATTTTATTCAAGGAAACTATGGTTTGGAATGTGATAAAGGATCCACAATTTTATACGAAGATAGTGTTGCATTCATAGCCCAATATAAGGGAGAATTTATAAATGGAGATAGAACGAAGCATATTTCACCAAAATTATTCTACACACATGATCTTCAGGAAAATGGTGACATTGATGTGCAACAAATCTGTTCAAGTGACAATCCGACAGATTTGTTCACTAAATTTTGCCAACTTCAACTTTTGACAAGATGTTATGCAATATTGGAATGCAGAGACTCAAATATTTGAAACAAGGTTTTTATCAGGGGGAGTGACATACGCGCTGCACTCTTTTTCCCTTACTAATTTTTTTCCCATGAGGTTTTTCTTGTAAGGTTTTTATTGAGGCAGCTAGAAATGTGTATTACTAAATATGTGTACTCTTTTTCCTTCACTAGGATTTTTCCCACTGATTTTTTTCTAGTAAAGTTTTAAGAGGCACATTATCTTTAATGAACATCCAAGGGGGAGTGTTATGAAATTATTATATTGTGGATGTCCATTTATTACTCCGCTATATATAATCTTTCTAAACAAGATTATCTATTTATTACTCTGTTGAAGTTTATCTACAAGCAGCTGATGCATGCAGGTTGCAAGCAACTCAATGAAATGATTTGCAACAGCTTCTTATTAAACAGGCAGGTTGCAAACAGCTCATGTAGACAGCTTAAAAGCAGCTGAAGAAAAGTCTTGCAGCTGCTTCCTGAAAAGCCTCGCAGCTGCTTCATTTCTTCTATAAATAGAGGAGTTTTCAGTTCATTATGTACATCAGTTCGAAAGTTGAATAATATATCACTCTCCCTCTCTCTCTCTACACTTGCCTTCGATTTATTTACATTAAAGTCGTTATTTTATAACACCCATAACTATTATTATTATTTTTTAGGGTAATCTATAATTATTTATTTAACAAAAAGGGCAATTAGTTGTTTTAGTGCGAGGGAAAGATATTACCTGCTATTTTTATCTTCGTTGGAATTTAAAATAAGTTTTCAACCCACTTTATTGAATATTAAACCACACTCTTGAGTGTCACATGCAATTTAGTTTAAAAAACTTGATGTGCTAGTAAAATATTGTTTCGTAAGTTGTTGTTTCGCTGAAATGACTAAAAGATTCTTAAAATTTTACAAAGATTTTTTTTCATAAAATAAAGAGGATAAAGTATAAAATTAGAATTTTTCTTAGCATATTTTGTGAATCATAAAATATTATTAAGGATAAAACAGTAAAAATTTTGGTCAAACTCAAAGTGCTTATAAGCTGAAAAGTCATAAATTTAGTCGAATCCGAAGCTGAAGACGAACTCGAACCGAGCGACAACATCGCGAGACTTGCCTTCTTCTTAACTCTTTAAGAGTTAGAAGAAGAGCAATCATATATATACCCATCAAAAATATTTTCCTCTTCCAATATGGGACAATGTCCCTTTGTCGAGGAGGCAAATTCAAATATTTCATTTTTCCTCAATTTCTCATTCACCCTCTTTTAAGCTAAAATAAGCTTAAACCCCAACAATCCCCCACATGAATGGGGATTGGCTACATTACGGAAATATGCATGAAAGATTGTGTGATTCACAAGCAAGAATTAATCGCATCTTGATAAGTAGGTTTCCTTTTGAACTTCCCGTAATGAACTTATGTCGTATATACTCGGTCAATCGGTAGATTTCATATCTTTGAACCGCCGAACTTTGGTGTATACCTATACAACCATAAGTCACACAATCAACCCTTAACCATCTTTGGTTCTCATTGTTGTGTTTGTTTCATCCATGAACACCTCTTTGTTTCATAAGTGCGTAGAGAATTGGCCTTACAAAATTGTGATGACCCAAAGGGTCATTTTAAGAATTTAAATCCAATTCTAGGCTTATTAGCCATAAAAAACTAATTTTAAATACCTCAATTTGTGTGCGCAGTCCAGGCGTAAAACCGAAAAGCTTTTATGTTAAAATATGAGAAATAGTAATTTCTAGAGTTAAAATTTAATTATAATTGACTTTGGTAAACATTTTGAGTAAACGGACCCGGATCTGTGTTCCAACGATCCCGAGAGGTCCGCAGTAAAATATGGGACTCGGACGTATGCCCGGAAATGAATTCCGATGTCCCAAGCCTTAGAAATCAATTTTTGAAAGAAATTATTTTGCTGAAATATTTATGAAATAAAAAAAAAAGAATTAATGTTTGAAATCATTGATATCGGGCCCGTATTTTGGTTCCGGAGCCTGGTACATATTTGTTATAATATTTAGGCCTTTCTTGTGAAATTTGGTGAAAACAGAGTTCTTTGACGTGATTCGGACATCTAGTTGAAAAGTTATGAACTATAAGTATTCTTGAGGAAAATAATGAGTTTTGAGGTTTAATTCATAGTTTTAAATATTATTTTCATGATTTGATTGCACGAGCAAGTCCGTATGATACTTTTATACTTGCGTGCATTTTTGGTTTAGAGCCCCGAGGGCTCGGGTGAGTTTCAAATAGGTTTGGGTTGTGTTGCGTTCGTTCTTTCTTATTCTTCGACGTCGTTTCTTCAAGCATAAATGATATCATATTGAACAAATGAACTCTGATTTCTGTTTTGAATGAGGTATTAGATTCGTATCGTAATTACGGACCGGTAGCAAAAAGAATCATCGAATTTGGACATCGTATGAGGATGTTATGGTCATTTTACTAAGGTCGCCAGATTTTCAGGTTAATTACGAAGTTGCCCCTGACGGCGTATTAAAAATCTGAACTATTTGCAAATATTAAAACCTACATATCTCCTTCATTATAAGGTCAAATTGAGTGATTAAAAAGCCTAACTTAACTAGAATTTCACAAGTAATCCATTGGAGACATAAAAATCGAGTTTCAGGATCGTTTGGCATGAGAAACGAGGCAGAATAGCTGGCAATTATAAACTTTACTCTTTCAATTACCCATTTTTTTCATCACTTTAAAATCAAAAACTAAGAATTTTCATGGAAAAATTTGAGGGTTTGGGTAAAATTAGGGAATTTTAAAAAAATCGAATCTTTACCTCGAATTGAGGTCGGATTTCGAAACTAATAATATATTTGGGTTCGTGGGTGAATGGGTAAACGTAATTTGGTCCGAACCCCGAGTTTAGACCAAGCGGGCCAAGGGTCGGGTTTTCACTTTTATTTTAGAAAACTTAGAAAAAATTATAATTTCCAATAAAGTTAGTTCCTTTAGCCTTAATTAATGATATTGAGTTAATTATGATTAGATTCGAGCAAGTTAGAGCAAGATTCTAAAGGAAAAGTTGTAATTGAGCAGTGAGTGACCTGCAAAATTGAGGTAAGTGTTTGATCTAACTTTGACTTAAGGGAATAGAAATCTCCACTTGTTTGCTATGTGAAATGCATGGGCGTGGTGTATAGGTGAGGTGACGAGTATCTATGCACCACCCAATTTGCATGTTAAGCATGATCCCTTTCCTGTTCCCAACTTAATTGATTCTTGTCTTAATTGTTCTATGTCCATTATTGTTTTTATGACTACTCGGCCTTGTTATTTTATTGTTAGATATTGTTTTGGTTTCATTTCTGATAATATTGAGGAAGTGATGAGGAATGCAGTTTAATTGTTTTATGATTGTTGAGGTTTACGTGGTTGTTTGGTTTCAATTGATTGTTGCCAATTGTTGTGGCAAGTGTATTAAAAGTGTTGGTTGTTCTCTTGATTTTATCATGGTACATAAAGACTGAGCTGGTTAGTTTTATTGTGAAATTGTCACGACCCAAAACCGGTTCAGGTCATGATGGCACCTAACGGCAAGGTTAGGCAAGCCAACGTACAACTATAACAATAAAAGTACGGAATATAATCAACGGTATGGGGTAAGGCCGTAGAAACAAGCTGAGCCACAGCTAGACCCTATATATACAACCCCAAATTACCAACATATCTACAACAAGTGTGTTCCAGGACTAGTGTCACAGTGTCAACGAGCGGCTACATAGATACAACA
>ML254332.1:0-19227 GCA_005239495.1 Nicotiana undulata | reverse complement strand
CCCCCCCCCTTCCCGTCCACCCAAAATAAGACTTTTCTTTGTTAATTTTTATTTTACACTCAAACACAATATTTAATAATATATAGTGATTTTTTAGAATAAGATACTCATTCATCTACATAACTTCAATATATCATGATTGTTCCTATTCCTTATCAGTAATTCGAACAATCTTTATCACTGACCATAATATCCTGAATCCTTACATAGAATCACAATTAAAACTGAAGAGGTGTCTTCCCAGACTCTTCAACGTTCCGGACCAGAGTTTCCTCTATTTGACCAGCATCAGCTGAGTGAATAAGAACCAAATGATCGTTGTTGGACTTCTAAACCCAAATACAACAAGACTAAGAATGCGACATGATAAGCAAAAGCAAATACAAATTATGAAACTGACATATTACCTTAACATTTCTAAACGGTGATACATTCTAATAAGTAATCTACAACGCTTCTCTGACGGTGACATATTCAAATAAGGGAGACTGGCTATTGAAATACCTTGTCAATCGTCATTTTATCAGCATTATCTTTTTGTTAAGGCATTTTATCAGCATCATGGATATAGACTTCAAGCGACATCTAATTAAAAATAGATGTTAAAAGGTCTTGTTCAATTTGTGTAGATATACGTGTATGAGATATAGCATGAGAAATGGCTATGACAGAAATAAAATTTAGATAACCAACTAGGAAACACTATTTTAAAGCATTTTTTGTGATTTTTGAAAGGTGTGATATACTTAGTATGTCACCACTAGATACTTCCTTTAAAATGGTTTGTTATCGTCTAATATGATTGATTGTTACATTATAATATAAAATGTTACATACATGAACATTAAATTGGATGAAATAAAAGAAAATTGAAAATAATTAAATATATAATGGATCTTATATTAGTAAGTTTTGTTTGTTGTTGTCTTATTAAAAAGATTATCATGCTATTGAAATATATATATAATGATGAACTAAAAACTTTGTAAATACAATAATATATCATGCCACTAAAATAAAATAGTAACACAAAGTTATAAATCATAATCATAATTAAAATACTATTATCTTACTTAGCGCGTTACATTTTAATTATCATGTACACTTTGATCGAATTCTTTCATCTGAAAGGGAGAGAATCAGGACAATCCATAATATCCTTATTTGATTTTTCACCTTTAGATTAGCGGGATGCCTAGATTTGCATTAAGAATTTTAGAAGTGAATCAAGACACCTGGCCTAATGATAGTGGCCCAAAAGAGTGAAAAGGACACAATTCAATCACTTATCGTTTCTTTTGTATATTTATGGGCATTTTTACACAATTTTTTTTAAATTTTTACTCTCTAAAGATGTGACTTTATTTTCTCACAGTTAATGAAAATAAAATATCTCAAAGCCCTCTAATAGTCTTTCCTCTTTAGAAGTTTTATCTCGTTTCTCATCAAAATTGATCGAAGTTTTGTAATCCAATATGGTATCAGAGCGATCCAATCAATATTCCGGACCAGAGATTTCTCTATTTGACTAGCATCAGCAGAGAGAATAGGAACCAAAGGATCGTTGTTGGACTTCTAAACTCAAATACAACAAGACTAAGAATGCGACATGATAAGCAGAAGCAAATACAAATTATGAAAGTGACATATTGCCTTACCAATCCTAAACGGTGATACATTCTAATAAGTAATCTACAAAGCTATTCTGACGGTGACACATTCAAATAAGCGAGACTGGCTATTGAAATACCTTGTCAATCATCATTTCATCAGCATTATCTTTTTGTTAAGGCATTTTATCAGCATCATTGATATAGACTTTAAGCAACATCTAATTAAAAACAGATGTTAAAAGGTCATAAGATCTTGTTAAATTTGTGTAGAGATACGTGTATGAGATCTAGCATGAGAAATGGCTACGATGTGACTTAATTTTCACACAGTTAATGAAAATAAAATATCTCAAAGCCCTCTAATAGTCTTTCCTCTTTAGAAGTTTTATCTCGTTTCTCATCAAAATTGATCGAAGTTTTGTAATCCAATATGGTATCAGAGCGATCCAATCAATAATCCGGACCAAGTTTTCTCTATTTGACTAGCATCAGCTGAGTGAATAGGAACCAAAGGATCGTTGTTGGACTTCTAAACTCAAATACAACAAGACTAAGAATGCGACATGATAAGCAGAAGCAAATACAAATTATGAAAGTGACATATTGCCTTACCATTCCTAAACGGTGATACATTCAAATAATTGAGACTGGCTATTGAAATACCTTGTCAATCATCATTTCATCAGCATTATCTTTTTGTTAAGGCATTTTATCATCATCATTGATATAGACTTCAAACGACATCTAATTAAAAACAGATGTTAAAAGGTCATAAGGTCTTGTTAAATTTGTGTAGAGATACGTGTATGAGATCTAGCATGAAAAATGGCTACGATATGACTTAATTTTCACACAGTTAATGAAAATAAAATATCTCAAAGCCCTCTAATAGTCTTTCCTCTTTAGAAGTTTTATCTCGTTTCTCATCAAAATTGATCGAAGTTTTGTAATCCAATATGGTATCAGAGCGATCCAATCAATAATCCGGACCAAGTTTTCTCTATTTGACTAGCATCAGCTGAGTGAATAGGAACCAAAGGATCGTTGTTGGACTTCTAAACTCAAATACAACAAGACTAAGAATGCGACATGATAAGCAGAAGCAAATACAAATTATGAAAGTGACATATTGCCTTACCATTCCTAAACGGTGATACATTCTAATAAGTAATCTACAAAGCTATTCTGGCGGAGACACATTCAAATAATTGAGACTGGCTATTGAAATACCTTGTCAATCATCATTTCATCAGCATTATCTTTTTGTTAAGGCATTTTATCAGCATCATTGATATAGACTTCAAGCGACATCTAATTAAAAACAGATGTTAAAAGGTCATAAGATCTTGTTAAATTTGTGTAGAGATACGTGTATGAGATCTAGCATGAAAAATGGCTACGATATGACTTAATTTTCACACAGTTAATGAAAATAAAATATCTCAAAGCTTTCTAATAGTCTTTCCTCTTTAGAAGTTTTATCTCATTTCTCATCAAAATTAATCGAAGTTTTGTAATCCAATATGGTATCAGAGCGATCCAATCAATAATCCGGACCAGAGTTTTCTCTATTTGACTAGCATCAGCTGAGTGAATAGGAACCAAAGGATCGTCGTTGGACTTCTAAACTCAAATACAACAAGACTAAGAATGCGACATGATAAGCAGAAGCAAATACAAATTATGAAAGTGACATATTGCCTTACCATTCCTAAACGGTGATACATTCTAATAAGTAATATACAAAGCTATTCTGGCGGTGACACATTCAAATAAGTGATGAGACTGGCTATTGAAATACCTTGTCAATCATCATTTCATCAGCATTATCTTTTTGTTAAGGCATTTTATCAGGATCATGGATATAGACTTCAAGCGACATCTAATTAAAAACAGATGTTAAAAGGTCATAAGGTCTTGTTAAATTTATGTAGAGATACGTGTATGAGATCTAGCATGAGAAATGGCTACGACAGAAATAAGTTTTAGATGACCAACTAGGAAACACTATTTTAAAGCATTTTTTGTGATTTTTGAAAGGTGTGATATACTTAGTATGTCACCACTAGATACATCCTTTAAAATGGTTTGTTATCGTCTAATATGTTTGATTGTTACATTATAATATAAAATGTTAGATACATGAATATTAAATTGGATGAAATAAAAGAAGAATTGAAAATAATTAAATATATAATGGATCTTATATTAGTAAGTTTTGTTTGTTGTTGTCTTATTAAAAAGATTATCATGCTATTGAAATATATATATAATGATGAACTAAAAACTTTGTAAATACAATAATATATCATGCCACTAAAATAAAATAGTAACACAAAGTTATAAATCATAATCATAATTAAATTACTATTATCTTACTTAGCGCGTTACATTTTAATTATCATGTCCACTTTGATCGAATTCTTTCATCTGAAAGGGAGAGAATCAGGACAATCCATAATATCCTTATTTGATTTTTCACCTTTAGATTAGCGGGATGCCTAGATTTGCATTAAGAATTTTAGAAGTGAATCAAGACACCTGGCCTAATGATAGTGGTCCAAAAAGTGTGAAGAGGACACAATTCAATCACTTAACGTTACTTTTGTATATTTATGGGCATTTTTACACAATATTTTTTAAATTTTTACTCTCTAAAGATGTGACTTAATTTCACACAGTTAATGAAAATAAAATATCTCAAAGCCCTCTAATAGTTTTTCCTCTTTAAAAGTTTTATCTCGTTTCTCATCAAAATTGATCGAAGTTTTGTAATCCAATATGGTATCAGAGCGATCCAATCAATAGATCTCGACGAGATATTTAGTTATGTGGCCAATTTTTTAATTTTCACGATAATTTCTTTAAGTCAACGAGCAACTAGGAAATTTCAATGGGTTTTGCGGCAATTTATTCGGTGTTTCCCGGAGAATCTGGTGGAGTTTGCTTCATTTCACGATGGTCTTCATTTTCCGACGACTAGTTTGGATTACCAATTATCATTAAGTACATTTTAAATATATTAGCAATTGTACATCAAATTATAATACTCTAGACTATTATCACAACCATATTATTTTATTTCTTTATAGTATCTTATGCTCAAATATCTTATACTCATTATAGCACAAATACATGTGTGTGACAAACCAAAGCATGCGCTATTTAATTGGCTTTAGCTTTACCTAATTCTAAGGTTCTCCGCATCCAATTTTTGTAATTATCAGTTAATTTTGAATTAAATAATTAAATACGAGAATCTTTTTTTTGGATCACAGAAATAACACTCAAACTTCATTCCTTTTAATCTACTTTAAGCCTCACATATGATATACACAAACGTATCGTCAAAGTCTTCTCTGGCAAAAAGCATACATACTACGAACGCCGGATAAATAGTTTATCAAGGCATCTCAATTCTAATGTAGTGGCGGAGCCGGAATTTTCATTAACGAGAGCCTAAAATATAAATAAGTAAGCATGTGAAAAAATCAAGGGTTGTCACATCGTATATATGCATAAAAATAAAATATTTAACCTATCTATATAGTATAATTTTCCGACGACGAAAGAGTGTCAATTGACTCCCCTTGCCAATGAGTGGCTCCGCCAGTGGTCTCATGTATATAAACATAAAAATAGTTTTGAATATAAACCAAAAAATAATAATTGTAATCATACCTAATGCATAATATTATTGTCTCCCACAAGCGCAGTGACAGAACTAATCATGGGTTCGTTGATTCGGCAGTATCCAGTGCTTCAAGGTCGAACCATATACATTAAACTCATTTTCTCAACTCATAACGTCTATGTTTTTCTCTAACTCAGGACCAACAACGTCTAAATTCTGCATCCGCCATTACTCTCAAGATCTTCAACTTGAAGTCGTCGAGATGATCTTTCCCTGCTAAGAATCCTTCTAAACGAACTCAATCTCGAGCTTGATCCACCACCACCAATAGTAGTTTTACTTGATGATGAAGTCCCTTCAAGATTCACAACCATAGACAAATTTCCACCGTCTAAAGGCGGCGCTGACGGCGGCATACGACTAACAACACCCTCCCTAGGCTCAGGCAATATCTGAGGTTTTGCCTCAGCTCGACATATAGGACATGTAGAATGACAATTGAACCATTTGTCAATACACTCTATGTGGAAAGTGTGCTTGCAATTAGGCAAAATTCTAACAATTTCACCATTTTCAAGAATACTCAAACAAACTGAACACTCAATTGGATTAGCAATTGCTTCGTCCACGTCATGGTCATCACCTTGCTTGTAAACAAATATTGGGAGTGAAGCTATAATAGATGGATCAAGTCCATTTTTGGGTGGCTCAACTTGTGACACAATACTTACAACCAAGCTTGACGCCGAGCTAAACGTAGCTCGGCGTTCAGCTTGGCGACGTCGTCTAATAACGCATCTAACGTACATATGAAGAATAGTAACGAGGAAAACAACTATGGATAGTGAAATTATGGCACTAAGCATAATTTTGCTGTTGATATCATATTTGTTTTTACGGTGACGAGTAAATGGATTATCATCTTCATCAAAGCCCATATTGAGGTTATCGAGTTTTGAGCAGACTACAGATTCATTCGACGATTTTTTGAAGAAGAAGGGGTTGCTATTTTATGTTCAAGATTTAAGTTTATTAATATAAGTACAAGTTTTTCTATGTGTTTGGTAGTGTTAATATGTGTACGTATTGACTAATGAAAAGCGTGTTTTCATGGAAAATGAAAGGAAACAAACAATGAAACTGTATAATTAAGCACACATTTTCAACCGTTGACTTGTTGAATATTTTATACTCCACCATCAAAGGACGTGGTGTAGTGGACGGGACTGCACTTCCCTTAACTAGAGGCCTCGAGTTCGAGCTCTGAGTATGGAAAAATTCTTGGTAGGGAGCGCTTTCTCCCGAATGGGGCCCTACGCGGCGCGAATCCGGATATAGTCGGGCTCCAATGTGGATACCGGATACCGAATGAAAAACAAACAAAAAAAGAGTATTTTATACTCCTATTTAACTTACTAAATTTTTCTCAGCAACAGTTAGAAGAGAAATTTCCGCATATTTTCCTTCTGGCAATATGTCATTCAGAAATACCAATCTTGTTTTCTTGCACCCCCTCCCACCTTAGTATAATATTAAGATGAATTTAAATGGATAAATATGGTTAGTGAGAATTTATATAATATAATATTAAATAAAAGACTTCGGAGTGGCCGAGTTGGTTGAGCAGGTGACTTCTAAATCAGGTCTATGGTCAAAATTAAACCCACTTGCGTACCTCTTCGGTCGAGCCCGTTGCATGGGGCTTCCCTAAAACGGTTTACCCTTTTATGTGTGGTTTATGGGCTATTATATAAAAGTCAGGGTTTACCCTGTGCCAGAGGCGGATCTAGGATTTGAAGTTGGCTGGTGCCATAATTTCCTTTAATGTATACTTTATAATGACTAATATAAATTTTGTTAGGAACGTTTTTTTTTAATTTATTTGAGTTGATTTGGGTCAAACTAATAGGTATTTTTTATTTGAAAATTTAAAAATTACATCTCAGATAAAAACAAAAATGTGATTCGATTTTTAAAATAGGATCACCCCTACATAAGTAAAATCAACATTTTCACTGGGAAATTACATCTTTTTCGTATATTAAAAATTAATTTACATAAGTAAGATAACATATTCAAAAAGAGAATTACATCAATCAGAATAAGAAAATTTAAAAAATATTTCCCATAGATAAATTATATAAGCATAAATTTGATAAACTACAATTTCCCATAAATCAAAATCATAAATCACATATTTTTTAAGCAATGCTCACGAAATTATAGTAAAGTGATTTAAATTATATCTAACAACCATCACATAACACAAATTTTTATGATATAAAAAAAACATGAAAAAAGATTTGATCTCAATCCAAAATTCTCATTAAGACCCGATTTTTCAGATTTGAAAGAAGAAAATTCAAAAATTTAATTAAGAGGATTGCTTATTTTATATAATTTTAAAGTTTAGGAGTCTTTTTTTTAGTGTTCTTGCTAGAGATCACATACAAAATAATACAATAGTGAAAAAAATATAAAAAATAATAATAAAATGATAAACAGAAATTCGGTGGTAGCCGAAAAGGGAAATGACTGGGACAAAAGGAAATAAAAGCTCAAAGAAAAGAGAAAATCAGACAAGGTTCAAGATAAATTCAACTTGAATTTTATATACGAGAAAAGCTTTCAAAAAGGTCTGCCAGTCATGGCACCTTGTCTAGTTTACAGTTTCAGATGGCATGATCAGATAATTAACATAATTTAAGAAAATCTTAACATAAATATATAAATTTTTTATCATTTTACCGGGTGTCATGCCACCCTTCCTTAGAGGGGTGGATCCGCCCATGCGCTGTGCGCACTCTAAAAATAGCGATTATGGGTTATGTTGTTAACAAAAAAATATTAAATAAAAATATCGTGATAGTCACAATTCAGGTAGGAATTTTGAATTTTGCATATATATATATATATATATTTATATATATATCAAATAAAAGGTAGTACATTATATATCAATATTTTTAGGATCATAAATTCCAAAAATCTTTATTTTTTCTTAAATTCTGTATCTAATCAAACAAGTTCTCATAAATTAAAACAGAGAAAGTACATTATAAAATCCCCGGGGTACCTTTTTCAAGTGAAAGAACTTTAAACTCTTGAAAAACAACAATCACAACGACAATAAATAATATAATAAAATAGTGCATGCAATGTAATATATATATAATATGAAAGTCTTATATGCCGACAGAAAATTTTATGGGTCATCATATTTGGAGTAAAGACTATAATATGATTCATACTCGAGACTTTGCAACCCACATAAGTAAATGATGTGAAGACTGAAACTTGCTTGGTCAAGTCGAGAACATTTCCAAATTCCTACGCCATTGTGGTTGGTAAGGTAGAAAGGGCACTTCGGTGGACGAAATATTTGTTGGAATTTTTAAGTTGGTTTAGCTTAAAGAGGGTAAATGGAAAATGGAGGAAAAATAAAATGTTTGAGTTTCTCTCCTTGGCAAAGGGACATTGTCCCATATTGGAGAAAGAAAAGACTTTTGATGGGTATATATATAATTGTTCTTCCTCTAGCTCTTAAAGAGTTAAGAAGAAGGCAAGCATCGCGCCGTCGTCGCTCGGCTTCGGAAATCATCCAAACAAACGTGCATTGCCCGTTCTACAATGGAACCTGAATTCATAGCTTTAAATAAGGCCGGTGAAGAAGCTGAATGGCTCCGGAATTTTATGGAAGATATTCCATTTTGGCCCAAACCTTTGGCTCCTATTTGTATACATTGTGATAGTCAAACGGCAATAGGCAGGATGTATAACGAAAAATCTCGTTATATACGACGGAGACACGATACGGTTAGACAACTACTCTCTAGTGGTGTTGTCACGAATGACTACGTAAATTCAAGAGATAACGTGTCGGATCCACTTACAAAAGGCCTATCTAGAGAGGCAGTTGAAAGATCATCGAAGAGAATGGGGTTAAGGCCTAGGACAAGTCATCATGACAGTAACTCTACCTAGCAGACTGGAGATCCCAAGAGCTAGGTTCAAAGAGATCAAACAAAGTTATGAAAGACGGTTCAACATTGTCAAATAACTCAACACATTCTCGTGATGAACACAATGTTCAGAAATCGAGGTAAAGCATTAAGGTTTTTTGATGAATCAATAAAGCTTAAAGCTTTTTATTGATTTGCTAAGTCTGGTAGGATATGACAAGATAGTGTGTCTATATGATTACACGTTTAGAAATCACCTATGTGACTGTGAAGTGTAAGCTGCTTCAAGGGGAATGAAAGTAAAGGCTCATTCTCTAAGCACTCATGAGACCAGGCGATGTTCATGGATGAAACGAACACAACCGTGAGAACCATAGATGGTTAAAGGTTAATTGTGTGACCTATGTTGTCTAGGTATACACTGGTGAGTTAAATCATTCTATCTTGGGAGGATAATATTCCAGCACCTCGGGTACTTGATAATTTCCTTAAGGACACATTGTGCATTCAGTGGGCACCATTTATTCCCATATTGGTTTTCCAGAATTTATTTCATCATACTGGTTCTACTAACTTTATGTTGTTGTTTCTATTTTAGAAAGTTTACTCTTTTTTATTGTTTATTACAATAATACAAACTGGATAACAATATTTCGCCTTAACGTAAGGCTAAAAGAATGATCGCATCCTAAGGACCCGCTTGTGCATATATTATTTTTTTTAATTACGGAATTTTGTTCTTTTAAAAACGTGTTTGTCCACGAAAATTTGTAGGTTTTTGGAGTTTTTTTTTTTAAAGTGAATTTTTCAAAACCCAAAAAAGGTTTTGACCACTTTACCACTTTTCAAGTTTTCTAGAAAAATTATTTTTTCCACTCACAAGTTTTCTCGACCAGTTGCAAAGTAAGACAACTAAATGAGGATGATAATGATTCTCTTTTACCCTCAACATCAATTTAGATGATTGATTATATCTTACTAGTTCTTATTCTTATGATAGACTTAACGTAAATGATTTAACATATACTTAGTATTTACTTATAATTAAAGAGTGCAATTTCTATATATTAATGTAGAAACAAAAGGAGTAACATAATACAGAGTAAGGGAATTCATTAGTTAAGTGTACAGATATTACAATCAGTTATTAGAAGCACTATAGGGTCCACCAATCTATTATAAGGTTGCTAATTAATTGTACATGTATAAATACTGTGTACTGTTACATTGAATACACAGAAAATGATATTTTCTCATTTCTTCTTCTTCAAGTCTTTCTCACTGCATGTGTTCCTCCTAATTCTAGGGTTCTTCATCTCCCTGATTCTCTAAATTCTAACATGGTATCAGAGCTTTGAGCTATGAATTTAAGCTCACAAATTGATCCGACTCTGTAATCTTCTTCTCAGTTCTCTTCCTTGATCGATTTCTCATTTTCGAATCTCAATTTTGAAGCTCTAAGTGGTAAACAATGGCAGTCGACAACTTTGAGCAGGAAACAACTACAACTATGATTGAAACTTCTCAAGTATCATCAGTTGCAGTCATTCACCCACTATATTTGGCATCTACTGATACGAATGGAATCTCACTGATTTCATTTCAATTAACAGGTACAAATAACATCTCACTGTGGTATCGATCTATGAGAATTGCTCTTCTAGGTCGAAATAAGCTTGGTATGGTAGACGGAAGGGGGAAGAAAGAGAGAATTCGAGAGAAATATTGGTATCAATGGGAAATATGCAATGCAATTGTGCTATCCTGGCAGATGAATGTCGTAGCACCGACTTTGATCAGTGGAATTGCATATGCTACCAATGCACACACTGTGTGGAGGGACTTGCAAGAGCGATTTGACAAAGAAAATGACACTAGATGTTACAACCTACACAAGGAAATTGCGACTCTAACACAAGGTATCTCCTCTTTTTTTGTGTATTTTTCAAAACTCAGAGACCTATGAGATGAATTTGAAGATCTAGTGCCACATCCTGGCCATGACTGCCCTAAAACTAAGAAATTCATAAAACACCTTCACAAACAAAAGTTCTATCAATTCCTTATGGGATTAAATGACTCATACTCACAAGCTCGTAGTCAAATTTTAATGATGAAACATGTTCCCTCTGTAAACCAAGTCTATGTTATGTTGATTAGTGAAGAAAGTCAGAGAAGTGTAGCAAGATCAACAGGAATTTTAGGGCCTTCGCCTAATGTCACTGGTGGACACGATGAATCCACAACACTATATAGCTCTAAGTCTGAAACAAACCAAAGTACATAAAAAACTTCAATCTATAGTGTGAGTTCTGCAAGCTAAATGGTCATAGCAAGGAAAACTGCTATAAAATAGTTGTCTATCTAGCAGAATACAAATTTAAGAAGAAAGGGGGAGCTGGTGCTTACAATGCAGTAGCAGAATATGGCTCATCTTCTGGTGGTTATACTTCATTACCTGAACTAGGTTCCTACACACAGTCTTGTGGACAACCAACCTCTGGTCCATTGGCTGCTACTACTCAACCAAGGTCTAGCCAACCTTTGCAGAATAATAATTACTCTGCAAATATGGAACAACAACCACAACATGGAGGAGGTGGTGCCTTTCCTTTCACCAATGAGCAATATGATCATATTATGCAGATTCTGAACAGCAGCACAGTCAGCTCTTCTTCAGCAAGTAACAACAGTCTTACATCTACTTCTCAAGCTAATGCAGCAGGTACCAATATTTCCTTACTAGCTTCCACTAGTCCACAAGAATGGATCATTGACACAGGGGAAACTAATCACATGGTATCTAATGTCAATCTATTAAATAAAGCTTCTATAGTTGAACCCTCTTCCTCTAGAAAAGTTCTATTGCCAAATGAAGATATCACTCAAGTGACTCATGTTGGAGACAGACAAACCCAACAACACTTTAAAAGAAGTATTCTATGTACCACAGTTCAAGTACAACTTGTCACCAGTGTCTAAAATGACAAGAGACTTGAGGTGCTTTGCTTCTTTCTATCCTGATTTTTGTCTGTTTCAAGATCTCTTCAATGGCAGGGTGAAGGAGATTGGTAGAGAAAGAGATGGCTTGTACTTTCTACAACAACATGGAAATAAGAGACTAGCTGATGTGTCTTTGGCAGTTGTTGGCTCAAAGACTGACTTCTCAACCAGTTCTACTGCTATAGCCTTATGGCCCAGAAGACTTGGCCATGTGTCCGTTCTTGTTCTGAAGAAACTATTCCCTGTCAAACTAGCTAGTATTACTGATGCTATCAATAATTGTTGTATTTTTCCTTGTGCTAAACAGACCATAACACAATTTCCTTCTAGTAGTATCAAGAGTACACGTGCATTTGATCTCATCCATGTAGATGTTTGGGGGTCTTATAAAACTGCAACTTTTGATGGCTATAGATATTTTCTCACAGTTGTTGATGACTTCACTGGAATGACTTGGGTTTTCTTACTAAAATTGAAATTTGATGTGTGTGTTAAGCTGCCACGGTTCATTGCTTTTGTACATACACAGTTTAATAAAACATTCAAAGTGGTCAGATCTGACAATGGCACTGAATTTCTAAATTCAATGTGTAGAACTGTGTTCAATAACCTTGGTATTCTCCATCAAACTATTTGTGCCTACACTCCTCAGTAGAATGGAATAGCTGAGAGGAAGCACCGGATCTTCTAGAAGTCACCAGAGCTCTAAGGTTTCAAGCTCACATTCCAATCAAGTTCTGGGGTCATTGTGTTATTACTACAACAAACCTAATCAACAGACTGCCATCATCAGTATTGAGGGGTTGTTCACCTTATGAGTTGTTCTACAGTAGGACATTTAGAACTCTGGGATGCTTGTGTTTTGCCAAGAAAGTACAAGAGACAGATAAGATCATGCATAGGGCCAAGCCTGTTGTGCTCATGGGATTCTCAGACAATCAAAAAGGTCATATTCTCTTAGATATTCCTACACAACACTTCTTTGTTAATAGAGATGTTCTCTTTAGAGAGGATGTATTTCCTTTCAAAGACTCTATGTTTGCTTCTTCTCCTATATTCAAGCCCCTTCCTTCACCCCCTAGCTGTGAAGATGTTTTCCCAGATATCTATCCCTCTCCTCACATCAATTCACCTATTCTATCACCTGGTGATCATTTGTCCCTTACCTTATCAGAAGGTATACGGAACACTTTGTCTACTGCACCTGAGCCATGTCCTACTCTGAGGAGATCTCTCAGAACTAAAGAAACTTCCAATATGGCTCAAGGACTTTGTCACTCAGCCTTCTAACATAACAACCCCGTATTCCATGGCCAACTATGTCTCTTATGACAGTCTATCTCCCTCTTACCAGTCTTACATTGCAGCCTTCTCCACTATTATGGAGCCCTCATCTTATGAAGAGGCTGTTAAAGACCTAAGGTGGGTGGAGGCTATGAAATCAGAAATAGCAGCCTTGGAGGCTAATCACACTTGGGAAGTTGTATCACTTCCTCCAGGCAAGATGCCTATTGGTTGCAAGTAGATCTTTGAGGTGAAGTACAAAGCTACTGGGGAGGTTGAAAGATTTAAAGTCAGGTTGGTGGCCAAGGGGTTCAGCCAGCAAGAAGGGATTGATTATCAAGAAACTTTCAGTCCAGTTGTTAAGATGGTCACTGTTCGAACTATCATGTCTGTTACAGCTTCAGAACATTGGCATATCCATCAAATGGATGTGTACAATGCCTTTCTATAGGGTGGTTTGCCTGATGAAATTTATATGACTCTTCCTCAGGGATTTCATAGTCAAGGGGAGAGCAGGCCAACTTGCAGACTCTTGAAATCCCTATATGGTCTCAAACAAGCACCCATGCAGTGGAATGCAAAGCTATCATAAGCATTTATTAGTTTGGGGTTCATACAAAGTCAACATGATCACTCTTTGTACAACACCATAGAAGACCTTTAAGATGAAGGACCTAGGGAGTTAAAATACTTCCTTGGGATAGAGTTTTCTAGGTCATCACAAGGTATTCTAATGCATCAAAAGAAAGTATGCATTAGAACTTATTTCAGAACTTGGCTTAAGTGCTGCAAAACCTGCTACCACACATCTTGAAGTAAATGTGAAGCTCACTACTCAAGAGTATGATGGACACACAAAGGTACAACCAACAACTTGGATGATGCTTTGTTACCAGATGTTACTAGTTATCAAAGGCTAATGGGCAAACTTCTTTATTTGACAGTAACAAGACCATACATTGCATACAGTGTTCAAACACTCAGCCAGTTTATGCAAAAACCTAAGAAATCTTATATGGAGGCAGCACTTAGGGTGATCAAGTATGTTAAGAATCATACTGGGCAAGAAGTGCTCCTGTCAAGTCAAAAGAAAGGTGTAATCTCAGCATTCTGTGATGTTGATTGGGTAGCATGCCCTTTGACTAGGAAGTCTGTGTCTGACTTTTTCATAAAGTATAGGGATTCACTGATATCATGGAAATCAAAGAATCAAAGCACCATTTCTAGAAGCTCTGCAGAATCAGAGTATAGAAGTATTGCAACAACAGTGGCTGAACTAGTTTGGACATTTGGATTACTCAAGGACATAGGAGTGGTGTTTGAATTGCCTGTAACCATCTACAATGACAGTAAAAAAGCCATACAAATAGTTGCCAATCCTGACTTTCATGAAGGACCAAACACATTTAGATTGATTGCCACTTCATACGACAAAAAATTCTGCAGTGACTAATCAAGACAGAGTATGTGGGAACCAAAGAACAATTGGCAGATGTGCAAACTAAAGGATTTCCCCAGAGCACAACATGAGTACTTACTGTCCAAGCTAGGCTTACTTGATATTTTCATACCACCTAGCTTGAGGGGGAGCGTAGAAACAAAAGGAGTAACATAATAGAGAGTAAGGAAATTAGCTAGTTAAGTGTACATATACTACAATCAGTTATTAGAAGCGTTGTAGGGTCCACCAATATATTAGAAGGTTGCTAATTAACTGTACATGTATAAATATTGTGTGTACTGTTACATTGAATACACAAAAAATGACATTTTCTCATTTCTTCTTCTTCAAGTCTTTCTCTCTGCATGTGTTCCTCCCAATTCTAGGGTTCTTCATCTCCCTAATTCTCTGAATTCTAACAATTAATAGTGTAAAAAAATTCACTTATATATATATATTTTTTAAAGGTTACCAACCAAACGCAGAAAAATTAATAAACAAGATCTCTCTAAAATATTTTTTCTGTTATAAATAGAAGTCTATTTAAGGTGAATGTCTATATTTGAGAGAAATCTTAGGGATTTTACTTGGTGGCTAAGTCACTCTTTCTCTATAAATAGAGAGGTCCTATTCATTGTAATTCATCCCAAAATTCAATAAGAATTCTTTCTCTCTTTCTCTGCAATATTGTTCTTTTTCTTTTATTGTTTCATAATACGTTATCAGCACGTGACTCTAATCAATTGAGTAGAAGCTTTGAGATTGAGCATAATGATTGTCAATTCTCCATGAACTTTCTTCATAATTAAATTTTGGATTTAAGGTAAGTATTTTACTTTATTTTTCTCTTTTAAATTCTTGAAATTCTATAATTTGATTTTAAATGCAAGCAAAGACACTAAAATTTGATTATAACTCCTATAGAGTTTGCAAGAAATTATAACCACCAAAGTGGTAATATTTCTATGCCTTGCCATGATCAAATTCATGTATGATTGTGGGCAAAAAAAAAAGTGGAAACCCGTCCCATTGAATTTGCTTCATTTTCATTCCCCTTAAGAGAATGTGATAGCAATATGTGATAAGTCTGAAAGAAGATAAATTATTACCATGAAGGTAGCAATAGATGTGGACGTGGCAATAGACAAAATTATAATCGTCATATTTGTGATAATGAGAATAATAAGAATTCTCAAAATAATATTTCACTCTTTGAAAGTAATATTTTTCATCGATTTGACATGAGATTTTGTAAAGCACATATAGATGATTATGGTCCATTCATGATGAGAATGTGAAAACATCTGATTTATGAATACATATTCATTCTTGAAAGAATATGAACATGCTAGTGGTAGTGAATATACCACACTCAGCTCTAAAAGAAGGTTTGAGATTATATAATATAATAATATTATTATTATGGCATGAATAGTCATTGGTCATGTACCTATTGTACGCCAAAATATTTTGGCAATGTGATTACTAAAGGATAACACTAATCTTGCATATAATTTTGACAATGACCATAATTTATAACTTTCTCCTTGAAAGTGATATTCACCACATGGATGTTGATGAATATGTGGTAGTACCAAATTAATTGAGAGCTCTGGAAGAGCCAATTATTACTGTTTTGGAGGAATACAATTGATTATCATGTCAATTTATTATGTTGTAGTAAGTCTCAAAGAAACTTATTGAGTTTCTAAATTATTCGCAAAAGTGATTGGTTATACTGAGATTATAAATAAAGGAAAGATTTAATATCTTCTATTGCTACAACTTGTAGCGGGGTAATATGTATGTGAAAAGTTACCCGCTTTATTCTCTAGTTTGAACTACCAAAATAAAAGAATATCACAATAAAGTGGATGTTTATTGATATAAAAACCCATATCATAATAAACTTATTGATAATTGAACACGTCTGGTGTAAACCTGAACTTTATCAATATTGATAAATTATCTAGCTGGCATAACTAAATTATCCATATAAACTTAAGTATGATGTGCAAAAATAAAAGAAAATTCATATGGGTAAATATTAAAGAACTAGAAAGTTCTTTACGAATTCTCTTATGTTGCTTGTTCTCATTAATTGATAGACCAACTAAAATTGGGATTGAATCCCATGAGTGCTGGAAATATCAAAGGTGGATATGGGCTCATTCACCTGCCATGTATACCACATAAGATTCATTATGAGATGGTTACATGTGCGATTTTTATTAACCCACAACCTGGTGTTTGCGAGGTAATTTCTCAATAATTTAATTTAGAGCATAATTTTCAGATTTTCTATTCAAGAAGTTCATCTTGATAAATTGGTTTACATAACAAATTGGTTTATCAAAATGATTTATTGAGTGCCTCCACTTAATAGCTAAACTATTGCTTATGAGAATAACGTTATTTATATCAGTTTGATATACATTATATACGAAGTATATTACATTCTCCCCTCACAAGTGATTCAGGGTCAGGAACCAAATAATTCCATCTTATTATTATTGATGTGCGGTGTATATTTTGATTAACACCATAATGCACAAAGACGGGTTCCCAAAATTGAGAAAGAAAGTTAGTTTTTCTAACATGAGGGGGAGACATGATAAACAGTTGAGAAAAAGTTACGTGGAAAGAATTATCATTTGTACATCTAGATCCTCGAATAAGATAATATGGATATGAAGTTCATAAAAGATAATTCATCTACAATGCAAAGCATGCTAGACGCATTTGCTGACCCAAAGAAAGTAACTATATTCTCATTACAAATGTTATGTCCTAGAAGGACAATGTAACGACCCGGTCTGTCGTTACGTGAAACTTGCATTTTAATTGTTGTTATTAACTTATTATAGATCTATTATTAATGTGTTAGAGTTGATAGGCTTGAAATCGGAATGGTTAAATGAGAACTCAGGCACTTAGTCCTTAAAAATAGTCTTAAAATGGGAAAAGTCAACTAAGAGTTGACTTATTGGTAAAAGACCTCGGAATGCGGATTTTATGGCTCGGATAGCTTCGTTAGGTGATTTGGGGCTTAGGAGTGTGTTCAGAATAATTTTGTGATGTCCGATGTATAATTAGGCTTGAATTGGCGGAAGTTAGTTTTTGGCGATTTCCGGACGGCAGTGGAAAATAGGCTATCGAGGTCGAAATGGAATTCCGAAAGTTGGAGTAGGTTCGTAATGTCACTTTGGACTTGTCTGCAAAATTTCAGGTCAATCGGAGTTGATTTGGATAATTTCGGCATTATTGGTGAATTTTAGGAGTTTCAAAGTTCTTAGGCTTGAATCCGATGTAAATTTGGTGTTTTGATGTTAGTTTTGGTGTTTTGAGAGTGCAATTAAGTTTGAATGATGTTATGGGATATGTTGGTAAGTTTGGTTGGGGTCCCGAGGGGCTCGGGATTTATTTCGGGTGATTAACGGGCACGTCCGAACTTAGAAACACTGTTGTTTTGCTGGTGTAATTGCAGAAGAAATTTACTCTGTGCGATCGCGGGGAGCAAGGTGCGATCGCATAGGTCTGTGGTTGAGGCCCCAGGAATTACTCTGTGCGACCGCAAGGGCATAGGTGCGATCGCAGTGAAGAGAGGGAGAGAGTTGTGCGATCGCGAGCGAGTGTGTGCGACCGCACAAGGCTGGAGCGCGTGGGGCAGGGTAACAAGGTAAGGCAGTGCGATCGCGTGCCTAAGGCTGCGATCGCGGAGGGAAGAACAGGTAACACTGTGCGATCGCAGGGGCAAAGCTGCGATCGCGGAGAACAAAAGCCTGGGCAATATTTAAATAACTCTTCCGCGACTTAAACCCCTTTTTACACCATTGGTGTACGGAAAAGAGCTCTTGGGGGCGATTTTGAAGAGGGAAATCCTTGTTCTTCATAGAGGTAAGTATTTTAATCATTAAAACTCATTTATGGGTGATTATACACCATAATCCCAGCCTTTAATTCATGAAAAACAGTAGAAAAATAGGATTTTGGGGCATGAGATTATGAGACCTTCAAGGGTCGATTTGAGGGGTCAAACGGACTCCGATTTTGGTGTTCTTTATATGTACGGACTCGTGGGAAGATGAAGAACACTTTTCTGTAAAAAATGCTGAGTTTTGGGATGCGGGACCGGGGGTCGGGTTTTGCCCGGTTTAGGATTTTTGAGTAAAATTGATATCTTTCGATTGGAAATTGTTCCTAGAGCCCATATTGATGATAAAAATTTGAACTTGGTAGATTTGGAGCCTTCGGAGGTTAATTCGAGAGGCAAGCGCATTGCGGAATAGT